>VZTL01035504.1:59497-91130 GCA_013400535.1 Scopus umbretta | reverse complement strand
GAAAGAGAGAGAGAGAGAGCGCGATTTTACTTTTGTTACCTGGAACTAACAAGCCAAGCAAAACAAAGAGAAGTACCTGATATTTAAAATTTGGCCCTTTTAAATTTGAATGCTCATTTGACATAGTGAGGGTTAAAATGCAATTGACTTCAACTTGCATATGCCTACCAACAAGCATACACAGCCGAACAGTACTTGAATTTGATTTAGTCTTACTTGCAGCTAAAATGTTTCAGGACGCTAATTAAAATGCATCCAGAGAAAGCTATTGATCTGTTGCTAAAAGTCAATACATTAACAAAAAGAGTAGGTTTATGAACTCTTGGGGTTTTTCTATTGGTGGTTTGGTTTTTTTTTTTTTTTTTTTGGCTCACTGCTTTCTAGTACCCACATCAGGGCTTTGCTCTCTGGTTGGGAACTGGTGGTTTGCATTACTGCAAGACAAATGATGCATCTTGGCTTCATCACGGAGACATGACATGAAATTTGCCCAGGCAACAGAAAACTCCATTTGCAAATAAATTCTTTTTAATGACTTAATACGGTTGAGAAAACAGGCAAAAGCAGCCTCTCATTTTTGTCTCTGTATTTCCTCTTGATGCTCCCATTACATGCCTTCCAATGGAAAAAGAGATTTTTTTTTTGTACTTCAAAAAGGTAAGAAAGGCAGATGACGGTGTCACCCTGGCCAGGGCTCTGCTCAGCAGCGGGTGAAGGTGAAGCTGCTCCAGCATCCTTGGCTCTGACCACCGGAGGATCCTGGGCACATGCAGTTGCGAGGATGGACACCACAGACTGCTTCCCTGAGGACCTCTGCAAATCCTTGCATTCAGTACCACAAAAGCAGAGGAACCTGAGATTATTTAGACACATTTTGGAGAGCTCTGCCAAGCACAGGAAATCAGCAAGGGACAATCAAAAGTTAATCTTATTTCTAGCCTTCTGAGCAGTTAAATTCAAAAGGTCTCCAGGGGGAGCCTAATGTCCCCTTCCCATCTCTGCCCTCCCTTTTTCTGCTACTTCCACGTGATGTCTTCTACTGCAGTGAGTTTTTGCAGCTGGGCAACTGAAGGAGCACATCTTACAATGCTACAGTCCCTCCCACTTTGACACCCACATCCTCCTAGCCCACTGCAAACAAGACAGGTGAACTTAAACATCCCAAGCATTTCCCAAGGCACGGCCCAAACCTTCGCTTGGCCCCTTCCCACCAGTGTGCCACGCGCTCTTTCCGTACCCACCTCGCTAATGCTTTATTTCAAAGGCAGCCCACAGGAGTACTATCACCTTCCCACACAGATCCGACTGCGGGAATAGGATAGCACACGGAGCGCGTTTTCAGACGATCGTAACAGCAGCAGAGGAAATACAAGGTGTTGCCTTTCGCCGGGGCAAGGCTACTGCAAGGGCCGTGCTAGCAGGCTACCCTGGCAGGCAGGATCTGCCGATGGAAGAGCCTGCGCGCTGAACTGCCTTTCCCCTGGGAAAGCCGCATGACCAGAAGTCACGCTGCTTGCTCCCGCCGCCCGACTACAAAAGCAACTTTTGAAATCTACAGGTCATAAACTTTTAATTGGCGAGGGCAGAGTGGCTCCGTAGGAAAATCCCCCTTCTCCCTCCCCTCTGGGCAATGAGCTAAGCAAGACTCTTGTTTTAAAAACATTTAACTCTTTTTGCTCAGAGTAACATGGAAAATGTTACGCTACAGGTAGTCAGGAAGATACTGTTAATAAAAATATGCTGCAAGAATAGTGTGTTAGTGGCACTTCACAGCAATTCTTAACATTTTCAGATGTAGTGTCAAAATGATGTTTTTGTATATCTGAACATGCTTTTTGTTAACAGAAACAGAAGAAAGTCACAGCATGTTGCCAAATATTATTTGAACAGAAATAATCCCGTAAGAAATACATTTTTTTTTTTTGCAGTTAACACAAAACTGTAAACTGGATTGGTGTGTGTCTTTCAGCATCATATTGTTCAGTAATAAATACGACTAAGTCTTAACAGACTACAGAGTAAAAGTTCCCTTAGTGTCCAGTTTTTAGCAGCTGTTGAACGTTCAGGGATGCACAAGGCACACCTCTGCAGATTCTCTACCTTTATTATTGACATAAAAAAAAAAAAAAAAATCCGTTCACCACTCAAAAACGTTTATCTGCATAGTAAGAATTTTTCTACTACTATTTACAGGAAGGGCTTTTAGTGCAAAAAACAGGAAGTGATGTATTAGCTGAAGTGCATCGAGCACATCTGTACTGTTTCACTAATAACTAGTCAGCATCACATCTTGGGCCGCCAGCCGTTAATGAACTGTAGTATTTTCTTAACCTGCAATTTGCTTAGCTTAAAGTCTTCTGACAGGATTTCTTCCGTAAGCTGAACCAGTAAATTGCCATCAATCTTCTCCGTAACAAAAAACGATATGACATCTTCTGACAGACCAATAAACCTCAGGGATTTAGACACTTCCTCTATCGAGAGTCCAGAAAGGTCTGTGGGTGGCTGCCAGGGAGAGCCATCTCCACAAGATCTTGGTGCTAACTGGAGGTGGAGGGGAGACGAGAAGGGGTAAGACACAGAGAACGTATCCTGCATGCCCTTTTTGACAAGATACTGATCTTCCAAGAGGTCTGGAGAACCAGTTTTCGACTCCTCCTCAGCACCATCTATTTTCAGCGGCAAGGGACACGTGTCTGTAACCGTCTTCTCTTCACTTGACTTCGGTGCCCGAGGAGGTAAGGCAGGACATGAATGGCTCTGCTTTGTGTTGCTGACTCCCAGAGTTTTCTCATCAGTGCAGTCTAGAGAGTAACTTGCCGACTTTGGGCAGCTAGAGATGGTGTTTGTGAACTCTGCCGGGGTCAGCGTGGAGTACCCTGCCGGGAGCTCACACCCATCAAACTCAAAAGTCAAAGGTGCTGGACAGTTTCTCTTTGGCGTACCTGGAGTCTTCTGTCTGGGGTAACTGTAGCTCCTGCTTGGATCAAGCAGGAAATCACTCCTATTCAGGCCTTCAGCAGTTCCTGAAAAATGATTTGGCCAAGATAACCTTGAAGGCAGAGCTTCAGTTGAGGGGCTTCCCAAAGGCATCGTGCTCTCAGGCTCTTTGGATTCAGTTTTCATCATGTTACAAGGGTAGCAGGAAACAGGTGTGCTCTCAGTTGGGTTGGTGTTGTCGCTCTCTGTGACACTGCTTAAGGAACAAAGCAGAAATGCTGTCATTAGTACAAAAAAAGTGGCATTTGAATAAATTCATGAATCATCTGACAGAGTCAGAGGGTGGCTGTCACAAGGAAACAATCTTCTTTCCTCCGGCAGAAATTTTTCAGATTTGAATTAACAACATGTTCGAATAATGCATCGACAGTTCTTTTACTCCTTCTACAAGCCTGACAAGATGCTGATATACCCAAAAGCCTCAAGTCTTGGTTTTTCAAGCTCATAAAACAGTCGATGTCTCAATTCTGTTCTGTGTCATCTCCTGAATACTCAGTTTTTCCACTGCTGAATTCCTGAGGGACATCACCATGGAAAAGGAACAGCCTCACATATACTAGAAGATGTTCTAATCCTCTGTTTTATATTTATATACCACAGATTTATCTTGGTATGTAAAAGCTCATAACAGGGGCAGGTCACCATTGCACTAGACCCAAGCTTGACTGACATAAGAGATGATCAAAAGCCCTTTTGGGGCCAACATTTTCATTTGTTATGGCACTTGCATGTGCACAGGATCCTTCCCCACTGGTCACCGGTGCAAAAACTGCATCACTGCACAGTACAATTAACACAGACTATGTTAATGCTTACTGCCAAAGGAATAGTTTTACCTGGAAGGGTAAGCAGACCTAGCTGTATGTATTGAAGTATCAGGCTATAAGCTTACCCCACAGTAACTTGTCCATATCCTTAAAAAGCTATGATGAGAAACACTTGATTTTCAAAGGTACCTAAAGAAAGTTACCCTGGCCTACTTCCAGGTGGTAAACTAAGCTCAGCGTGTCCAACAGAACTGATGGTTTATATCTAGGTGTTCCTGAGAGATGGAGATGTCAACAAAAGCATGCAATCTGTTATCGAAAGCAAATGGTTGCTGCTTTTACACCACTTTCTTTTAGAAAGTCTGAAGGATGGGTTGATCTCCTGAATTCTGGCCAACTGAGCCACAACACTAGAAAAACAATTAGCAGATTTATAAAATCCTCACCTAACAAAACAGAGGGAAACCAACAGCTGAAATAATTGTTTTAATTACTCACCTCTCTCTTCTGGAAACTAACTACTCAAGAAAGAAACTAGGTAGTCAGTCTATGACAGCTCAGTGAAAACTGCTTGAGGGCAACAGCTTTCAAAAAAACATCATAGTTTGGAATGGATCGACACAAAAAATAGTTCCCTGTGCGCTTATAGCGAGTCAGAGATAAAGCCAACCTGGACTTGCCCAGCTCAAACACAAAGTGCAGATGTGTAAAAGCAGCTTTAATATGTATCACTGGAAAATTAGTTATAAAACTCAGCCCCCAGAAATGCAGTTTCCCCCCTCTCTAACCATCCTTTGCTCTCCACTCCATGCCCTCCAAACTTTTCTTTTTTCCTGTTTATGTCACGAATACAAGTCTGCAAATTAAAGTGGTTGGATGTTTGAAATAGCAGATTTTTTTTTTTTCCCCTCCTCAACAAAGATACACAGTCAGCTGGTCATTCTGGCTATTTAAAGGCCAATGGCTGTGACATACACACAGCAAAGCATTTTTCACAAATCTAGCCGTCAGGCTGTTCAATTCATAGAAAACAGTCAGTGAGGTGCCGTGAACGACTAACCATGCAGAGGAATTCAACTGATTGATCCTGTTTCTGTTCCCTAATACGACATTAGAAATGGGAACATTTAATGGTTTAAAATGATATGGAATTACCAAAAACTGATAAAGTAACATTTTCAAAGTGCTTCCTTATTCATCCTCCACCAATATTAACTCACTGGGACTCAGTGCCAAAGGATGCAAGAGAAAATTCAAATACAGCTGAAGTCAGACATCAGGCATTTTTATAAGCAGATAAGGACAAATCATATTGGGTTTGTTTGTGTTTAAAATATTGGCTGCAACCCTTCACGATCCAGAAAGTAAGATAATTGATAAAAATGGCAAGACTTGAAAAGCAACTTCACCAGCAATCTGGTTACTCCACACATTGCCAATTTTCTAGCAGCTTCTGCTGCAGCACTAGGTCATTTCTACCAAGATGGAGATATCTGGTCTGGACACAAGCTGGAGATGAATTTCATGCAAATATTGTGAAGTTCGAGGCAAATAATACCACCTGCATTCCTGAGAAACTTCACTTCTCACTGTTTTCCTGGTTTCTTGGGAGGCAGATGTATTCTTAGCTACAAAGAGAGAAAGCAGCATTTGGCAGGCCTCAAATGCTGGGAGGTCTTCTGCCTCCTGTGGAGTAGACCTTGACAGAACTACCCAACAGGCTTTCATAAAAACAAATGAGCAGCCTTGATCTAGAGTGATCATTGCCAGATACACAACACTAAGCTGCAAATGTGCAGTATGGCTTAGAAAGGCAGGCAATTCCAGCATAAGTTGTTGTACCAATTGAATCTAGGCTGAAATTATTTCAGTGGCATTTCAGATCAATTTGTAATATCCAGACAGGTAGTATCTTATCATTGAATAGATATCAAAAATAATGGCAACAAGACATTCAAGTCAAAAAGGAGGTGAGACTTCAAAAGGTGTATACACTTGCTAAAACCAAAGGAAGAACACTGCATTGCTAGGAAAAGGTATGCAGCCGGATAATTCAAAACCTACTGTCAACTTTTCGACCAGCCTGAGTGGATTTTCCAGTTTGTGGGCTACATTTGTGCTGAAGTGGGTTTGATCTGGAAGCTGTCTGCCCCCCTTCCGCTATGCCTCCCTTTGCACTAGCGGCGTCTGCTGGCCTCTCTGTTCTCCATCACACCCAC
Organism: Scopus umbretta; assembly: GCA_013400535.1. Classification (NCBI taxonomy): domain Eukaryota; kingdom Metazoa; phylum Chordata; class Aves; order Pelecaniformes; family Scopidae; genus Scopus; species Scopus umbretta. Next base: position 85,144 of record VZTL01035504.1, on the reverse strand, counting down.
CCCGTAGGTTCCCATAGAGTTGGCACAACACATTTCCGGATTACCACACCCCTTTTGTGCCCCCACTTATTAGAGGTGGCTGCACTGCATGCATGTAGCACTGAAATCCCACCCAAAAACTAGTTTTGAGATGTTCTCGTTTGAAGATTCAAGCCTTTTCAAGAATTACACAGAACTTTAGGGAATTTTCCATTTAGACAGCCTGTGCCACCTAACACTGAGATTACCTATATCAGTATGTACAGGTATCTAATATAAATTGCTATGTCCTATCTAGTAAAACCTAGTTTCTGCTGAAGCTTTGCTTCCTCTTCAATCTTTAAAAATAACTTGACAGGTTAGCCCGTTTCACAAAAAGTCAGCAACTCTGACACAGCACCATGCCTTTATAAACAAGCGCCTTCAAAAAGAATACTGCTAAATTTAACTTTCTCAAAAAGTGATAGCATGGGGTTCTCACAGCTTAAACACATACATGTTGTGCAGTCCTGAAGAGTAATAGGACAGAGTAGGGCTAGGAGATCGGGTCTGCTGTCGTGCAGGTTTGACTGTACGAGGAGGGATGGAAGGACTGGTGGAGGACGGCTTTGAACTCCGTGGTGGAACGGGGGGAGCATTCAGGAGCCTGCATTCCTCTTTTACCTGTACAAAAGAAGAACGTGTAAGTAAGCAGTGAGAAAATTTGAGCAACAGCACTCTCAACCAGATGAAACGCATCTGGTTCTGCCTTATTCTATGAGAGGAAATAATTAAAAAGGGAGAAGAGAAAAACGATGCGAAGTATATACATTTGCAACAGTACGTGGCTGTCGAAGAAGTCCAAAAGAAAGTCTTGCTACCAGTAGAGCTACTAACAATCTTTTTTAGTGTGCTTTTCGGTAGTTTGATATCCACGCATTTAAAAAAGCAGCAGCAATGAAACGATGTAAAGGAACCTTCCAGTAACAGACCAAATCAGACAGACTATTCCAGATATTTTACGTTTTGTAAGGAGCAATCAAATTAGGCTTAAACTTCATTAATATTGTTTATTTAGATGTAATAAACCAACCTTACGTAATGAAAAGATCTCAGACTCTGACGTTTCCTGACTGACTTCACCAGCGATACTCAGCCATCCAGCTCTAGGATAATTCCCAGCCTTCCTGCCCCAGGAACAGTACATGTATCTCGTATTTACCAGCTGCTGGGATTCAAACCTGGAGCTTCAGTCCTTCTGTAGCTGCCAAAGCAGTCCAGGATAAGGTTAACTACCAGACGTGTAAATTGAAAGGTGTGGGCAGAAGAGCCTGTTCAAACAATACACCCAACCAATAGGTCTACTTCTTGCAGCCAGCCAACTTTGCAGCTTAAAACACATGAAATTTAGTTTGGTCTGCCTAGGTAGGAGCAAAATATCAGATCAATCCCCATAGAAAAAATGATGGAATTAAGACCTTAATCGCATCAGTGCACATATGGGAGAGCAACTTTATTAAGCAGGGCTAGAGGTGAGCCAGGCTACTAAGAATTAGGCTGCCAGGCAAGATTTTTTTAGGGATTCACCACCACCCCCTGGGCAGGAGGAGACCTCTATGTTCTCGTTGTCTGAAACGGTCTTAGATGCACCAGAAAAGGGAAATTCTCTTTGCGTTTGAAAGTTACAGTTTATTTTTAAATTTAACAACACTGCAGAACTAGAAGTTATCTTAGCAGTTCTGCAACACATAATTAGCAATTAAAGCGGTTTAATTTATTAAAAAACAAAATAAATGTGGAACCTTTTGCAATCTACTTCAGTGCTTTCAAAATGCAACAAGCCATTTAGTACTTTTGTGAAATGGAAAATTGGGGACTAGGACATTGCAGCACATTTTTTCCCTAATTCAAAACAAGTCAAAATTACAGGAAATGCCCAACAGCATAAAACACTGAAATAAATCTTGCTCTAAGGGTTCTTATTTGCTCTTTCAAGAAAAAAAAAAAAATCAATTTTATTCATGTTTGTTATTGAATTCAGGCATAAAACTCTTCAACCATTTTAGTGCTGTGCCCCAAGGATGCCTAAGGACTTAATTTTTTTTTTTTTTTTCCCAAGTCAGACTAGGCAAAGTTAATATTGCATGCTATTGAATATATACCCATGGGGTTAGAGAGACCATTCAGGGGAGCTCTTGGAGCACCAGACAGTCAAGGGGTTAAAGGGATTCTTTCCTGGGAAGACTGCCGGTATTCAATGGTGCTGGCATAACGAACTATGCCAAGCTCCCTTGCTGACCTGGATTACAGATCAGACGAGGTCATAAATAATACCGGTTTGCAGTCCCAGTTGGTCCCTGTCACAAGACCGTGATTACAGCTGCCAGACACAGCCCTCGGGAAACCCAGCAGGGGAATAAAAAGGAGAGATTTTTGCAGATTAAGCTGACAAGAGCAAGGGGAAACTTCAGAGGAGAGCTACCCTCACTAAGGTCCAAGCAAACAGCGATGAGATACATGCGGGAGAGGAGGGGAACAGCCGCGGCACGACACGACGACTGCGATGGCTGCGGCTGCTGCTGCAAGGAAATACTCTTCTGCCCAGAAGCACTAGATGCCACGCGGCTGCCAGATACAGATAAAGTGCATTTGCACTGAATGTCTGAGCCCTCCCACGCACCAGCGCTCCTTCCTGTGACTCGGGGATGGTAACCCCCTCTCCGATGGCGTGAGGTGGATTCTAAGACCTCTGCTCCTTTTCCTTGGTGCCAGCCCAAGCCCCACCAGCACCCACCCCCTGCGCCCTGGGGTGTCACTCCAGAATCCGGGCATTGCAGGTGCCCATCGCAGTGGCTGCTTCTGAGGCCACCTGGATAAAACCCACCCCGTCGCTGGCACGACTACGAGTGTAATGCAAAGCGGTTCAATGCTCCTTGCCGATGGGAGCCTGAACTGCCAGCACGCTCCATCGCAGACGTGCTTTAAATCAATCAGGGTTTAAATCAAACAGCCTCTGATTTTATGCAAATTAGTGTTTGGGGACTGAAGCAATTTCTAATTTACAGGCCTTAATTCAGAGGTCATCTCCCTCCTCCCCTTCTGCCTTCATGCTACTTTGATTTTCTGAAAGGTGTTTAGAAAATAAGCTTTATGTATGAGAATGTTTCATCCTGCCAGTGAGAAGAAAACCAGAACAGCTTCTGAAGCACCCAAATGTCCTTTTCTCTCTCCCACAAACAGCTCCTGTACACACATTTCAAATTTAGTGCATGCAAAAATACAATTGCCAGCCAACCTTTACACAGAAACACTATGGAATATCATTCTAGAGGGAGTGATGACTAAACCGCATGTTCATCAGCAGTTCCCGAGATCTACTTATTCTATAAATACCCTACATGGAAACCATGCAAACATCTCCTCGGCCCCAGCCCACTGATGAATTCGGTAGATCGCTGATACTCATTCCAAAGCTGTTCCAGGAAGCCACAAAACTGAGTCTGAATTATTATCATCTACGGAGTACGGAGATGCAGTCTTTTTTATTTTATTTCTTATGGGGTTACACCCCCTGCCCACCTCTAAATGCAAGCTAATATCTTCAGCAGGAATTAGTTCTCCTGCGTGACTAGAAAGTAACACTGAAACTGCTGACAGCACTCAACGTTACCCTCAGCAATGCAAGGCACACACGACAAAATCGCACACTTTTCAAAGTGACCTTAAAGGGCAACATATGTAGGTATCCCAAATACCACTCTGCTGCCCCCCCAGAAGGGAGCTGCTATGCCACAAGGTTTTCCTAAGTGTGAAGGTCCACACTGATGCTGTGCAGGTGCTCCACAGCTCTCCCAGCATCCCATCACCCATGCCTCAGGCACGACCCCAGGGGGGCCAGATGCCCCCTGCCAAAAGGGCTGCCCTCACCCCACTGCGGCAGCCTTCATCCCCCACTGCCCCCTCGTCCTCCCACCCGCTCCCCGGCGCTGGCTCTGGCACTCCTTTGACCCCACACTGAAGCAGTTCAGCTCACAGAAATCAGCAGGAAACAAATCATTTTCCAGATCCAGACCTGGCTGCCTGCCCAGGCACAGGAGTGCCAGAGCCAGCACAAAAGAGGAGCCAGGACCATGTGGCTGGGAAAGGAGAAGGAGGAGGAGGGTGGGACCAGCCCCACACCGGTTTACATCAGCGTAGGCTGCCAAGGAACCTCATCCCCATACGGCGCTGCTGGGCCCTTGTCCAAAAGAGTCTGGACAAAGCGTCAGTGTGTACCTGACCTCAGAGGCAAGGAAGTGCTCTTGGGTTCCTGCACTTAAACATTACACATGAATACTCCTTTGCTAAGACGACGTACTATCTTGGCTTTCCTGTCTTTGCTGAAGCTGCTGCGGCTGCTTTTTGGGCAAGTTTTGGCGGCACGGTCAAAGAGCTGCAGTTGTGCTTTTCATGCCTGCACTGGCGTTCCCCTCCCCTCTCCTCCTTGCACCTCCCCAGCACCTGCACAGCCTGGCCAGGGGGATCCCCACAGCAATCCACTGCAGGCTAACCCAGCACAAATAAATTCAACTTAGCTTTCAACCAGATCATGACCTGGCTCATGATGGCGAGGCTATGGCCAGTGCTGCCGGACTGTAAGATGGGAACAGGAAAGGGACGGGATCACCATGGTTTGCTGCAGTTTGGTCTTAGACTAGGCTTGGCTTACTGTGCAGCCATGCTCTTGAAAAGGTCATTGGACTTGCAAGTGAAACAATATTTTCTTTATTTAAATTCCAGCAACCCCCCTGCAAAACTAATTTGTTAAATTTTAATATTTAATTTTAAATTGTAATATCTGTCAAGATTCATGTGACATAAGTATGTATCATTTAAATTTTGCTAAAGATTCCTAGATACTCTTTCCTGGGGGAATTTTTCTTTTTTCCTTCATGTTTTTTAAAAAATAACGTTTTGGACTATGTCAAAAGACCATGTAATGGTTGGATTTTCAACCCAGTCCACACAAGCTGCTGTTGATAAAACATGTTTGTATTTTTGCCTCTGAAGTCTCCACGACACTTTGGGGTTTGGAGAAGTGATTTCTCTCCATGAATTTTCATTAGAAACCCTAGGACAGGAGACATGCTCTGTTTAAAATTGAGTCCTTTAGAAGGATTATTTATCAACTCTGCAAAGTTCCTGTTTAAACATGTTTTCTTTAAATAAGCAGAACAGAGCAATTATTTCGGGTCTAGTTTGATAAAGTTTCCTTGAGGTCAATCTTCAAATTCTGCCATAGACTTGTGACAGAGAGGACAATTTCTCATTAACAAGCACTTCAAATCCATAAAAATTCTAGCTGTCCTCATTATTGGGGCCTACTAATTGAAGACGTGCAGACTAAGGTGATCTGAGGCAGTTCCAAGTGGGGTCATGTCCCACATGCTTTGGCCACAGAAATTATGAGAAAACATGGAGGCCAAGTGGAGCGATGATGTGGAAAGCCAGGGAAGGAAGTGACCTAGCAATTCTTAGACCTTGTTTGTGGGAACAAAAAACCCCCAATAAAAATCACCTGAAAGTATCAGGATTAAGCTACTAGATCAGTTGTATTAAATATACTCTGACGATTTTTTTAGGACATGACTTACACTTAGTAGGAAACTAGTTCAAGTTGCACATAAGGTCTCACCATTTCCTTGCCCCCAATGTGCCCCCCTTCAAGTCCTCCCTAAAAAGAATCCCCAAGCAAACACTTCACCAGCTAAAAAAAGAAACAAACCAACATAAATAACCCTGACTTACTGCTTCTGATTTGGGAGGCACTGGAGGTGGAGGTAGGGAAACATCTGAAGACTTTGTGGTTGCTCCAACAGTGGCAGGCACGGGAAGAGATGCAGTACCACACTTTGATCGGAAAGATCCTCTGTAGTTGTCACATTTGTTCTTCTCACTTAGTGAGCGAGTGAGAGGCTGGTCACCAGCCTTTCCAGACCCTTGGTCCAACCACAGCTCTTCATAAGGAAGTTCTGTTTTTGTAGGCAGAAACATTGATTCTTCGCTAACTTCAGGAAAAAGGTAATCGCTGCTACTGTCACCAGACTCCTGGTACTGCAGGGCATCGTGAGAGAACAGGGCCCACTCATTACACAAGTCCCTGCAGCCGTGGAGGTTCACTTCACTATTCCCGTGCAAGTTGTTTCCATAGACACACACCGAAAGCCGGTGGAAGGACTGGGTAAGTTCGTCCCGTGCATAGCTGAGGGAGTTTGGCACATGGCTGTGCCCTGTGCATCGGCTCTTCTTTGGGCTTTTGCAGTCTTCGTTCCAGTCGGTTTTCACATCTCGCACGGCACGGGAATACTCATCTATGTCAAACTGTTCCTGGCATATATTAAACCAGTGCTGGATAAGGGACTCATGCCACAGCTCCCCCTTCACCAGACTGTCGGGTAGAGTAAATTTTGGAAGCGTCAAGTGCAAGGGAAAATGCATGGGAATAATTTTGTTGCCACGAAGCACGCAACAAACCACCACAGTCTTGGTTTGAATGTTGACAAACTTGTACCTGTGCCCTTCACGGATAAAATGCAGGTCATAAGGGTTTCTTGGTGTAGGACTCGGCACAGTCACGTTAACGGGCAGCCTGGTTTTTTCTACTATATTGCGAATCGTGTGCTCACCTTCTTGCATCTGCACCTCCAATGGGCTGCGGGTGCTAAACTTGCCCTTACACTGGAAAGGGAGACTGATGCTTTCGTTGGTCCTGTGGTTCATGCAGATGAGGCAGGGCATTTTGCCTCTGCCTAGCTTACTAATTGAATTGAGTTTCCCAATTTTTTTGAAGATGGTGTTGAGTCGTGACTTCTCCTTAGAAGATTTTGCATAAAGGATTTCTGCTTGCCCCATTAAAGTGAGCTCGTCCCCAGTACTAAGGGTAATGTTGTAAACCTCAGTGTCTTCATTGCATTCACCTGAAGCCACCTGCAAAATAATAATAATGTAATAAAAAATTTGGGTTTCCCCCACTGAAGACAATACTTCAAGTCATATCAAACCTATTGAGACTGAACTTACAAGACTATATATTGGGAGAAATTAAACTAACTTTATTTGAACAGCTGAGAGTCAAGTGCAAGGTGTTTAACTTGAAGCTAAGCCAAGTAACCTTTTTTTCTTGTTCTGCACATGCCTGCATCTTACATGAGGGGGAACAGCTACTTGAAACTGCCAAAGAAGGCATGAGAACAAACACAACCAATTTTTGAAGGAAGGACAAATCCGCATATCCCAGCAACTCACACAGCCATTTGTGTCATACAGCTATGACAGAGCATGTCTGGATTCCCTTGGGTATCTTTTTCCCACCCCCTTGTTTTTGCTGTTCGCTAGAACTTATTTGCCAGGCTTTTGAGGGAAGCAAACTTCTCTCACCATCTTCAGCTCCCTGAGGAGCAGAAAAGGTGATCTCATCATTATGGATGAAGCATATCCCTTTGATATAATCTCTTCCAGGCTATGGGGAATGACAGATGACATCTATTCCCTGAAGGAGAAGTCAAGAATATTGGTCTATCCCATATGCCTAACTCCCCCTCTGCCTTGCTCTCCTAGTCATAGACTTCCTTCCTCATTTTTTGATCATAATTGCAATTAAGAGATTAAACAACATATGCACAGCCATGTGTGTGCTTTTCTAGTATGGAAATTGTACTGGAAAGAAAAAAAGCAAAACAGATGTCCGAGGCTCATTTGTTCCTGAAGTTATTTCCTTAAGACTGGAATAACTCTTTATAGACAAGATCGCTCTGCTTCGTATTTGAGTGGATTAATGTGAAAAAACCTTTCCATGGACCTAACAGGACCCACTCAGCTCTTCCTCAGCAGCAGCAGATACCTACTCATAAAGGAAGGTACATCAGATAAATGCGACTGGCCTGTTACAGACCATTTTATTCGGAAATATGGAACATGCTAAAAAAACTGCAAATGAAAACATACGCTAAAATAGTATATCCCTTCCTCACCTCCACAACCCCTAAAGACTTCATGGAGTTGTGTGAAGTTAAAATTCAGGTATCATCACAGAATAGCCATTGCACGAAATCGAGGCTGTAATTCCAATCAGTTAATAACTGAGAAGTGCTGTGAATAACGCTTCCTCTTGTAAGACGTGATATGCAATTCACCCATATTTGTAAAGTTGTGATTATCTTGTGCAAGCCTTTCAGAGCAAAGGCACAGCCGCGGCGTGCCGCCTTAGCACTTCAGTCTTAGGGCTTCCGGAGAGGAAGTCGTTCAAGGCCTGAATTATCTAAACAAACACTAATTGGTCTAATCCAGGAAACTACTAGGTTTTTATGGTACGTAATACTCATTCACAGTTCACACCACCGGCCAGACAACATTCTGAAACACTGCGACACGAAAGGAAAGCACTCGGGTTTTTTTGCTGATAACACCAGTGTGATGCTCATTGCTGATTTCTCCTCAAAACCGCCACCGAGCTGCGGCTGACCACAGGGCCCTGCCTTTGCTGCAGCTGGTAAGAGCTGAGGACACACAGGGCTCTGCGCATGTACCACTCAGTCTCCCCCTTCTCTTTTTGAAAGGGCACGGCCTGCAAGAGTATCGGTTTCTAGCATCGACAAGTCCCCACAAATGGCTTCTTCGGCCAAGGCGAGCTACGGCTGTCAGAAATTTTAACTTGAGACGGTGCGGTTACAGCTTTTTCTTGCTTCCTGCAGGACACCGGCCGGAGCGAGGGAGGTGTCACAACCTACGGCTGTGGAAGCTCCTGCTTGGCCAACTCGCAGTTCCCTGGTGATTCACAAACAAACAAGCCACTGTAGAAGGAAACGGTGGGTCAGATGTGAAACCACAGATGTAACTAACTGGCCGAGCTTCACAACGAAGGTCTCACGAAGCAGCTGCTTATTAATGGCATCCATTTCAACCAGCCAAATAGCAAATGTTTTTTTAGATTTAACAGCCATGTTTAAAGGCAAACTTAGTCTCAGTTAAAAAATATGGAAAACATTCTTTCATTTTTTTTAAATACAGTCACAGGACGACAACAACAGGTGAAATAAGGCTGAATTTTACTATGCTGGAACAGAAGGAAAATGATGCCATGGTTCTAGTTTGGCACTCTTGAGAAAAATACCGTTCTGCACTCTTCCTTCTGCACAAAAATATAATCAGCTGCTGTCCAAAATTGCAACAAGAAAATGAAACAGTGGAATGAAAAGTCTAAGACTGCACAACTTTATCCCTATCCAATAACCCCACTATGGTGATGTTAAGGCTGCTGGTACACCTCAGCAGACTAAGTATATTTTAAAATTTAAGTTCTGAAAGTCAAGAAAGCTAACTCCTCTCTTCTTGTGTTAGGTCAATTCATTCATTACCACATGCTAATTAACACTATAAAGCAGACATGGTAGGTAAATGTGTGTTCCAGGACGTTAGCAACATATACCATCTCTCTCTCTCAATATGTATCATACCATACATACCAATCACTCTAAAATCATCTAGAAACTCATGCAGATATCTCTAAGTTTTTGCTTCTCAGATTACATAGCTAAATGATCTTTACTTTGCCCCTGTAGCAATGACCTTGAAAATCAAACTTGCTCTGTCTTGTTCACTCAAACATTTCACTTTATCAATGGCCACAAAACTTACAAAAACATCAGCAAAGGGCCATGGACTTAGCACAGGACATCAGGTGAGACTTGTAGAATCCTCCAGGTTGGGCAGGACCCCCAGAGTCATCTAGTGCAACCTGCTCCTCAAAGCAGGTGTAGTTATGGCAGGCTGCTCAGGTCCATGTCCCGTTAATTTTTTAGTTTCTCCAAAGACAGAGAATCCACATTTTCTCTGGGCAACCTCTTTCTGTGTTCAACAACCCTCATGTTAATTTTTTTTTTTCTTATGTTGGAGCAGAATTCTCATGTTCCAACTTATGCCTGTTGTCTCTTGCCCTCCCACTGGGCACCTCAGATGAGTCTGTCTGTCTTCTTTACACCCTCCCATTAGGTAGGTATGCACAGCAGAGAGATCTCTCCTCAGCCCCTTCAAGGCTGAACAAACCCAGCTCTCTGTGCCTTCCATAATACGTAATTTGCTACAGTCCCCTGACCATCTTGGTATACTGGACTCGCTCTTATATCAACACCCTCCTTGTATTAGTGGGTTATTGGAAAAAAGCTGTTTCCAAAACTGGAAGCAATACTCTAGCTGTAGCATCACAAACACTGAATGATGGAGAATAACCACCATCCTCAACTTGCTGGCTACACTCTTGCTTATACAGCCCAATATGCTGTTGGCCACCTTTGCCACACCACCACTGCTGTCTACCAGGTACCCCTCAGACTTTTTCCACCGAGCCACCTTCTAGCCTGCCAGCCTGTTGCAGGGCTCATGGCATCCCAAGTGCTGGGCTTTGCACTTGCCTTTGGTGATCTTCACAGGGCTCCCATCAGCCCAGGAATCAGTCAAGCACAGCAGCTCCTCAGAACAGATGGGATTCAAGCCAAATAGTATGCTTAAAGACAACATGATCTGCGGGAAAGTGTGTATCATAAATTATTCCTAAAAGGCAGAATGGGTAACACCACCGCAGACTCGGCTCCTTCCACCCTCTAAATATCCAGCACTGACCCAGCAGGATTTGCACCTTCAACCACCCCTGCGCTCCTTCACACCCCCGCTGAAGATCACGTCCCGTGCACTCTCCGCTTCCTGCTAGGCAGCCGGTGGCGGGGTGTAGCGGAGCCCTACGCTATTTCAGACACTTGGACCTGCTAGTAGCGCGTCCCAGCCCGCGCACATGACACAGCACACCACTGGTATATGACGGAGAGAAGACAGCAGCGCGCTGTCTCAGAGCAGCAGAGTTAAGGTAGTCCAGGATGCAGAAATAACCATATATTTTTGTGGCAAACTGTTAGAATCTTCTCGCAATCCTGAAAACAGGTAAGACTACAGAAGGCAGAAAGCACTTGAGAAGCCTTCATTCAGCTACGTAATGTATCCGGGAGGGTTGACTCTGGTCCCAGTGCGGCTCCACTCTGCCCCACACTTCCAGCTCACTTTCCCCCTCCGGCTTTGCCCACATTCGAGCAATGCTCTCGCCTCCTTTGGGACTTCTGCCAGGTTCAGTTTTCAACCTTCTAGATGTGAAGACCTTCTAACTGGTAGGAAGCTGAGACCAGCTGAAGGAATGGGGGGAAGGAAGGTAGGACTATACACTTTCCTCAAACATCTCCATAGTGGGACTGTGCCCTCATGTTTTATTTTTTTGTGCATGCCCCTGCTCACATCTTCAAATTAAACAGCATCTTCTATTTAAACCAGGAATCCGCCACTGGACAATTCCAGTGCAGCAACTTGCAGCAGTAACCACCATACCTCCAGTTGCTGTCACTACCCTATAAACACAAAGTCTCCTCCAGTTATTAAACTACTAGCCTTGGGAGCATCCTGAAGTAACTCCTTCCCCAAACATGTTTAATTTTCACAGTTGCTCTCTCTGTTTTACAGATTATAACAATGCTTTATGCATTATAACAATAATGTTTTACACATTAGAACAGTGACTCCTGCAGTTTTACTTCCCTCTCACCCCTCTTTTGCCCTTCCCAGACAGTTTTCACTTTCTGGTAATAGGTGAGAGTAATCAGCGCCCCCAGCTCTGTGGAAGAGGCAGTGCTTGCCACACTGTACTCCAAAGCCATGCAGAAATTACTAGCAGATGTTCAAATTGAACAACTCCTAACGCAGAGGACCCACCAAACCAGAACGTACTGCACGCTGTACTTGCCCTCCACCTTCCTACTGCCAGATGTTGATCCATACTAACTGTTCACTACTGATGCCAGGATGCTGACCAGAAAGGTTACTGGTTTACAGACACCTTATCAAACACACTGCAGAACAACAGTGGGTTAAGTCACAATAATGTTTTAAATTTTAAGACTCCCGCAGTTCAATAACATTCAGAAGCCAGCTATATCTACTGCAGAAGACAGGCATCAGGAGAGTGATGAATGATTATTTAGGAAACATGTTCTTTTGGGAAAACTCAAGTATATTGTTTCTTTTGCTGAGGGAAAGGTTAAGTCAGAAAAATAGATTTTGATAACACCTGAGTCAATATCCTATGTTGGACTCCAATTGTTCTAATTTGTTACAGTTTGAAGTAGAAGTCTTTAATCACTTGGACACATATGAACTCCTTATAAAAATGATTTCTGGCTTTATAATGCTTACTATACCTGCTAGATTTTATTAGAGTAATGCAAGCTTGCATTCACTTTAAAAATACACAGCTGGGATTTTTTTTTTTTGGTAGAGTTCTTTTTAACTGAGGTCTCTGATTCATAGTTATTGCATACATTTTTTACTATTAAAGCCAAGGGACCAATCACAGCACTACATATAGAATATATACTACATATATTGATTTTTTTTATGGATCACAAAAAATGGATAAAGATTTTTAAAATATAAACCAAAGAGTCTTCAGAAGAGCTATTAGCAGAAAAAATAAGCAAACTTTTTCAAGGAAGTTGACTAAATTCAGCGAGACAGTACCCCATTTCTCTTTGATAAATGTCTGTCTCCCAAGTACAACTCTTCACGTTAGCATACGTGCATTTCCCTCTCAGCTGAGAGGGACTTTGCCCTGATTGCTACATTAAAAGCTGGCTTCACTGCTGTTGAAGGATGTCTCAAATAAATCAAAGCGTCCCAAAAATGACCCAAAATGTGACAGGTAATACTGCAGAGCTCTAACATGGAAGGTCTTTTCATGCGGGATTTCAGGAAGGCCAGCTCATGAAGCCACCAGGAGGCAATGGCACTCGCTATCCAGGCTCCTTTCGGAGCAGACGCCCTCTAGCAGGTACATCAACGTAGGCACGAAGCAGCAGGTCTGCTTCTCTCTCACGCAAGCCGCGCACCAGGTGCGGAGGAAAGAGTCAGCCACAGCAGTGTGCTGCCAGTGCATGACACGGAGGCGCCACAGCCTGTGTGGACCGAGGACAGAGGGGGAAGAGAAGAACCACCACCTTCTTGGAGCTGAGGTTTGCAGCCTCATAAGGCTGGCATCAAGCCACAAGGCGATGAGGGGACTGAAGCACCAATTCTCAAGGTGAAGCACAATGAACTGCCTGCAAGTTTGGAGCTAAAACCTACACACGAACTCATTTCAAGAAAGTCGCTATTGCAGTGTTTAAAAATGCCAGTGCAGGTTACAAACTTCCATATATGTGGCTTTTGAAAACTCGTTTATCAGAGCCAATAGAACTGCAGTCAAATCAGGAGATCAATTTTGCTTCACTGTACTGCATTAACATTTATATAAAAAAAAAAAAACCGCAAAGTTTTCACTATAGATTTATTTCTGCCAAAATCCACGCAATATGGGCCAACACAGTTAAACTACTGTGGAAATAGGATTATATAAAAAAAACCAAACCAAAACCAAACAGATCAGGTATCAAAAGTTCACACCAGCCAAACAATGTCTTTGATAAGAAAGAAAAGAATCATTATAGGGCTAATTAGCTAACCCTGGAAAGGCTCTGCAAACAGCTTCACAGCCTCTCCAGGGAGACCGAGTGATATCTTCAGGACAAAAATGATATCCTGGAAGATCTGAAGGGTCCTGCAACACTAAGTGGACTGATTTTTAGAGTGCAGGAATTTATGGCTTGTCCAATGTTCAATCTATCAGACAATATTGTTGCTTTTCAAGAGAACTTCTTGTGAATTGCCCTTGGCATGATGTGAAGGTTTTGTTCCTGGTTTTGTTTTTAAATCTTAATGCAAATAGCTTCCTAGGTATTTGTACAGAATGCCATCTGTATGGGACCAGAGCTACTGACTGCAGAAATCTATTGTTGTTGCTTCAACAAAAACTAGGGCCCTGGGGTAGCTCAACTTTCTTAATTTTTTTCTTCCTAGCATAGAGAATCAAAAAATCATCATCTTTGTCATGTAATGCTGTAACATAAACAAAATTCTCTGCAATTATGCACTGAATATTAATGCAAAAAAGGTTATCGCATATCTGGTCAGTGAAGAAAAGACAGAATGCCTCTAATTTTCAATTAGGAACAGACTAAACATCTATTGACTGAGTGAAATTAGCTCATCCCCAGAATACTCTAAACTGCTGTGCCTGTAGATGCTGCTAGCCACCAGGTACCCGAGTCAACTGACTGGGTGTCCAAGCACAGTACTGCTACGTACGTACATTCAAAGAAGTTACCAGAAGTAGCTTTAGCCATTACAAAAGTTTGGTTTAATCTAAAATTTTTTGTTAGCTATTCTGTTGAAAAGTGACTCTACCTTCCGCTCCCAGCTCCGCTCGATGGCACGTGTCACAGCCCTCCTCCAAATACCCGGCAGGTCCCAAACCCCCTGCCTCAGCACGCTGCCCAGAAAGCCTGCCTAGCTGCAGAACCATGGGGAAGGAAGGAAAGGAGACCCACCTCCCCTGTCCCCCCGCCCAGGATAAGGTGGCTCATTTTTCCCTTTCACAACTAGTACACAAAGTAAAAATAAAGTACCCCCCCCCACCGGAGAACATCCCATGGCCTTTCACAGCTAGAAGGCAGTTCTCTGAATGGCAGTGCTAGCTGCAAAATCCTGCCAGAGCAGCAAAGGATTTACACAGAGGAGCAAAGTTCGCACCAAGTCAAACCATAACTGTGACATATTGGCACAAGCAGGCAGACCTCAACGAGTACAGACAAAAAAGCATGTGGTGACTGTCTGGTGTAACTCTACGGGCTCTTTCTTCAAAAATTATCCATGAAAGACCTGATTGTTTGGAATAAGAAAAAAATTCCCAGACTTTAGAGTTCCTCCTCATCTTAAATGCTTCATCAGATATTTTAGGCAATATTTTTTTTTTTTCTTTTTATATCAGATTAGCTACCTTCTGATACTCTCTTCTGAGTTTAAATGGGCACACTGCCTTGGACAGAAGTCAACTGTACTTCATACTCCTCCCTTTGCTCTAATCAGTTTGACAGGATCTCCTCTATATTAAAATTTTAGCTTACATAATTCTCTTGCATGTAAAGGGTTATTAAACACTTTAATAAACCCTGTTAAGTTCATTTATTTTTCTGGAAGATGATAACCTTGGAATAGACTTCTATGAAACTGGAAAAACTGCCAAGAGAAATTCTGCCAAGATAACTGTGTAACTAGGTTAAACCTGGTTTATTATTACTGTTGTTTACATTAAGGAGTATCACAATAATATCTTTTAAAAATGGATTTGCTATCTAACAGTAAGCTATGCTTACTTCTCAGTTTTCTAAATATGACAGTTTTAGGAACACTCATGTTAAACTCAAGACACAACATTTTACATTTAAACAAGCCTGTGGATGAATACTTTTCTCCCCATGAAATCAAAGCTGCACATTTTACCGTGCCACATTCTTGATCTGGTCATTGATCAACTGAGAAATAATGGCACAGAACTGAATGAGGCTAGCAGTCCCGTCCCAAGGAAAGACTGATTTTCCTAGGTAGAAATGAAATTTTCTTGTTGCCTTGATTTGCCCAACTACATCCTAAACATACAAAAGTGTTCCAATTTTCTCATGTAGCCTTCATTCACGAATGGCTCTGTTTTATGGGTTCAGCTTAATGGAGAGCATAAATGGAAACAACCTACTGTCTGGAAAGGCGTGAGTCTGTGTCACTAAATTAAGTGACACTTACAGCACTTAGAGCAGTCTTCAGCAATCTTGTTTCATGCCTTTAAAAACCGTGGACTAGCTGGTATCCCTCAACTCCAACAGTGCAAGAAGGAGAAAAAGCCATTGAAAGATTGTTATAAAAACCCCACGTCGCTACATGTGGGTCCAGGAAACACTGCACTGGTTTTGCACTGGCAGTATCAACCAGTTTCCCCCCATAGAGTACGTAATGTGGATAATGCATCATTGCATCACAGCTCCAGGATGCTCTTCAACCAGCCTTAGGCGGTCTATCCACTGAATCAAACCAGACGAGCCTGAAGACCACTCCACTCTGTTGGCGGAGCTGACCCACCTTGTGTAGTGTCACACATACAGGTAGGACAAGGAAGAACAAGTTCTGTCTTCGTTGTGTCATGCCACTGCACTGCAGCGTGTTTGGTGATAGCAAGCCCTCTTACACTCATGGGATTGCTGACCCTTTGCTGAGCCCAAGAGGCACGCACATGCAAACACACACACGCACAGAGACCAAGTGTGTCTCTTGTTTTTTTTTTTTTGTTTTATTCACAATGCTATTTAACGGCGGTAATTTTGAGACAAGCAACCCCATCATTTCACCCTGCGTGCTCTCTGAGAATAAGGCTTTCTGGACAGGGATTTGAGCAGCTGCTGCTTAGCAGAGAATAAAATTCAGACTGCTGGAGGGGGAGGGGAAAGGGGGCAACAAACAACATTTGTTTAAAATCTGGCAGGAGCATCCTAATTAGATGAATTATTGAATGGATCATCAGGACCGCTCCCCAAAGTGCCATAGGACAAGAGAACCCTTAGAGGACATGTTGATTTCAGACTGCAAAAATGATCCCGAAGAGCACCATCACTGAATGCTGAACACTAAAGGCTCGTTTGTCTCAAAAATCACACTTCCCACACAGCGCCGTTGCTCACTTGCCATGTATACAAAGGTTGTAAAAGTTAATCATTTAGACAGGGATAAATATTTATTCAGGGACTACCTTAACGTTGAATGTTATTTCCTCCATGACGTAAACTCGTTCAGGAAATGCTTTAGCCACCTCCTCCACACTGTTAAAATACTGCACTGGCTCCTTAATATCTCGGTCTTGTTCCAGCAGCTTAAACTGCCCTGAAAACAGATGATAAACAGAAGAGTTGTAAGATATTTATATTGGACAACTGTCACTGTGGCAACTGCTGGCTCAATTTCTTCACCATTTTGCTCGGTCAAGTTTTCCGGTTATTAGCAGCCAAACAAGAAGATGAAAGATTGCAGAGAGTCTCCTGAACCTGCTGTGAAAGACACCCCGTTTCACCAGGTCAGAACAAAAAGAACGTGTGGGAGCCTAGGTTAAATTGAAAAAGATCCTTTTAGCACATGTTGTCTGGAAGTAGTAACTATGGAGGCAATTGTGTTTGTGTACTTAATTTGGTGTAACAGTATCTGTATAGATAGCATTTTTGGGCCCTTAATATTAAACACTTTACAGAAAGAAAACACAGCCATTACTATAAAACCCCAAACCAATAAACATAGGGGGGGTTTGTTTTTTGGTTTTAGTATCATCAAGCAGCTATTAAAAAATGCTAGGCTAAAACCCTTTTCCCCCTAGGCTTCCCTAAAAGTGGAACAGCACCTAACCTTCCTTAATCATATACTAAGCCCTTTGAAAACATTAGCTAACATAAGAAATTAAACCATACACATTTAAAACCCTTTTGAAGGTGGTTGCCTTCAGAAGAGCATTAGAAAGAAGTGTTTCTTGCTGACTTTACCTCGCCCCAGCATGAAAACCTTGGGTATTTTCTAAGCCTTGTAAAAAGGCAAGAACTAACACGGAGGCAGCCGCCCAGGGACAGCCAGGCACATCAATCACCTCTCTGCACTACGAACACCAAGTTTAAAAGCTTTCTTTTATAAATACAGCAATAATGAAAGCTTAGATGGACACATTTGCTGCTCGTATCACTTAAACTTAAAATCAGTGGAGTGATCTTCCCAAATTTAGAAACATTAATTACTACTAAGTTTAAGGCTGATCTCAGCAAGAGAATAGCACAGCAGACTCG
This sequence comes from Scopus umbretta, assembly GCA_013400535.1. Classification (NCBI taxonomy): domain Eukaryota; kingdom Metazoa; phylum Chordata; class Aves; order Pelecaniformes; family Scopidae; genus Scopus; species Scopus umbretta. The sequence goes on along the minus strand of VZTL01035504.1, from coordinate 67,376 downwards.
AGGTAAGAAACAACTCAAGAAAACGAGTAAAGGCTGAGTAAAATCGATGGTCAGTGCATCTCCTGTAAATCATATTTTAAAATTAGCAATGCAGTGGATTATTGTTCCCAAACAGTGCTCAACTTCATTAAAATCCAATACATCAGAATGTCACCCGCCTACCAAAGTATTTTCTCACTCCTTCAGCATTTTTGTGCGCAACACCCTGCCGCCCCTATACATCCCATCAGACTTGAGACTTCAGTGACATGTTCGGAGAATTCACCCACACTAAACTATTTCAGGCCACCTAGCAGCAAAGGAGGAAACAAATGCAAGCTCAGTAAGTCCTGACACCCCATGAGAAAGACCCATCCCACCACCCTGCCAGGTGTGAGCACGCACACGCGCGCACGCCAAGAGAGATGCGAGACCAAGAGGCTCAGCTCCTCCACTCAAGCCCAGCACCCCGCTGACACGGGCACAACTCTTTTAATCAGTACGCTCGAGTACTGTGGTTGTAAGCCTAAATATCGACTTACAAGACAGAAGACTTCCTTCTATTGCCTTCCATACGTTTTGTCTTTTTAAAGCGACTACAGTAATTTTGAAGTATTATCAGCATGGTAACTAAAGATGCTGGCACTTCCCACCATGAGACTGTATTCTGCAACTGTTTAATAAACTTCACCACACTTCAGATATCAGTTGCCTTGGAGTTTTTCCTAACTCTGTGTCTTCTTCAGGACACACTATTATTTGAAGTTCAGCCAAGACAATTCAAGTGCTTCAAAGACCAACACTGGGGTAGAAACAGCAGGACCTTTGGTCTGACCTGCTGAAGCCATTCCTGTAGTATATTACACCAATGTAGTTGACTACAGGAATGGCTTCTCCAGGTCAGACCAAAGGTCTGCCTCATGCAGAATTCTGCCTTAGGAGTCAACAAGACCTGTGTAAGGAGGACTTTAAGCACAATTAGCAATACCCCTCAGAGTCTCCTCCACACCTCTAGGAGGAACTCATGGCTCAAGGATGCCCAGAACAGGGAAAAAGGTATCTTTGGGCTTCTTCTACTGCCTCCAGGATTAAAAGTAGAACTTTTAGGAGTGACAGAGCTACATCTGGCCGACACTATGGGAAGCCATAGGAAACTTGACAGTGGACAAGCGTTTGTAAAAACACATCATGTGCTCAATAGAAATGTGCCAGCATCCTGAAGCTGATTTCCTCAACCTGTCTGCTCTGAGCTGCCCCCTTTGGTGCAAAGCAATAGAGGGGCCAGGCAGCCAGCACCTCTGGGCACAGGGAATCTGAAAAATAAGCAGGGAGGTGCTCAGTTAGCTGAAGCTGGAAAGAGTGTTGTGACTGAAGTCCAAGGCGCAGACAGGGAGAAATGAAGAGAAGGAGGACTGTGCTTTTTAATCCCCAGTCCGCCATATAGGTAATTTAAGTCCCAGTTTCCGGATTTCCCTGTCAGCTACGTCCAAACCAAGAGGAAGATGCATTTCCTAGCATTGCAGGTCCTTTCCCCTGCAGGCACCCTGCTTTCCTGCAAAGGAAATTCAGGTGTGGAGGGAACAAAGTTGAAGTCAGACCTCCTCCTACATGGAGTCAGGAGATGCCAGGACATCATGCAGCAGCAGCAGGGATTGTGAGTTGCACCAGGCAGCACCTGAGAGCACAGAAAAACTACTACTCTATAGCGCAGAGCCAATGACTGTATTTCACAAAGAGTCACAAAAGGCAAGATGTTCTCAAATTTTACAGAAGTCATCACACAGTCTTCGTTCTCCATGCACGACCTGAAGCTGTTGCTCTCTCCTGCTTACTTCTGAATTGCTCGTCAGGGAGCACTGCTGTCCTCTTCAACTACTGACACAGCCACCTGGATGCAACCCTAACTGATTGCCTAATTTGGGATCCAATGGTCTGATTTGCAGGATTCCCAGCTGTGGTTACTATTCGAGGGAAGCTGTGATTACAATTTATAATGGCTTTTCATACTTTAAGTTCCCTGAAGAAAAAAAACCAAACACAAAGAAACCAGAAAAAAACCAACCCCAAACTACAGCAAGTTTGAGTCACCTCTGACAGATTCAAATCCAAAAATCCAGTGGGGTTACTTCTGATTTAACACTCCCCCCTTATGTACAGAACGGCATTGAATATGATACAGCATGGAAGCTACGTAAGTTTTTTAAACTCTGAGATATTGATAACATTTTACTAGTCCAGAAAGAAATTGAGAACTCTCCTTTTAGAGCAGGAACAGAGTTGGGCACAGCAACAAGGCATGAATTCACATGAATAAGGAAGGAAAACAACGTATCAAGCTATAATACATTACATGAACAATATTAATCCAGCACTTTGAATGAGATGGTGGTCTTTAAATATAGGTTCTCTAGTTACTCTGTTTGGAAGCATAATAATATTTTACTATGACTGTCATGCATTTAACAATAGATAGTCTGGTGGCAAGAAAGGGCCAATTACCCATTGCAATCCAAACTTCCACAAAAAAGTCCTGAATTCCTCAGCATGGAACAAATGCTTCAGGCTCTGCAACAGGGAACAGGATCTGCTATCTATTGTAGACTTACACATGTTTCCGGGAAAAAAAAAAAAAAAAAAAAAAAAAAAAAAAAGAAAAAAAAGAAAAATCAGCTGGAGCTTTGCTTTGGTACAAAGAGATGCTCAGTACCATCTACGTCACTCTCTGTGCCATCGTCCCCTTCCTTCAGCTGAGCCATGCGAACACAAAGCTGTCTGTGCCTCCACGGCTAATAAGCAGCAGTTCACGAGGAGGTTGACTACAGAGGAGTACATGCAGATCCCAAAGCATATAATAGAAGGGCAGCATTAATCTCCCCCTGTTACGAAATCAAGAAGTATGCTGTGCATGGAAGCTGTCAGGGCTGGATGTTAAAATGCCTCTTTGGAAAAGATGGTTCATAACTTGAGATTTTCTACAGACAGTTTTTTAAAATTTATTTCCTCATTGAAAAAGGCAGACTTTTTTATTGGAAGGAGAGAAAGAAGGGCTGAAGAGGGGCCTGCAACACACATTTAAGCCAGATGTCAAGTAACTAACTAATGGGGAGGAAGGAGACAATTTCTTATTATGTCTCTCCCTGGTCTCTTCTCAAGCTGCCATAAAAAAGACAGCATGGCTGAAATACAAGTTAAATGGACATAAGTCTGGCTTGACTGCAAGTTAAAGTGGAATTTTATTACACTTTGCAAGAGGCAAGATTTCATCGGGAGACTTTACAAAACTGACAGCAAGCTTAAACAAATCACAATGCAATTTAACTGTGTGTTAATTAGGCATTTAACAAAAAAGTTAAAGAAAATCTAAAGCTGAGACTATGCTTTAATAGAAGTACCCCTATCTATCTCTTACTAGCACAAAAAGAATAATGAAATGTTTCTCTAGTAAATCAATGCAGGTTCAGAAAGAGCAAAGATTTGTAATACCTACACGGTCCACCAAGCAGGTGTCGTTACTCCTTTGCAGCCAAATGCAAGGGAGTAACGAACGACTACTGCAAGCTTTATATCTCTTTATCTTTCAGTCTGGCCTCTGACAGGTACAGTATTGGAACAGTTTCATTCTAGTATATATTATCTCTGCAGATTATGAATTCTTATTTCCTTGTGAAGGTACTTACGGCAAAGACAGTAAATCCACTACTGCTGGAAATGAGTCCCGAAAGATAAAAAGGCAAAGATAAAAAGGGAAAGACCTAAACCAGGGGCTTATCCTCCAGCTTATGGAGGCATTTATTAAAACCCTGTAGGAGCAGGTCTATCTTGCCAGAAGTTGGCCCTGCAACATTTGCAGGCAGGGGCATTAACTAGTCCTTTCTGTCCCAGCCTCTGGTTTGCTTCTGCTGCTTCCACTGCTTCAGCTCTTGTAGGCTTACATTCGTTAACAACTCCAACCCACCTCATACAGGTTATTTCTGTAATATAAGGTCCCCTGGTTTTTGCAGCAACTTACCCCTCACCTCCCAACAGTCCAGCCATTTCCAACAGTTCAGAATGTTTCCAAGACAGAAACACTCATTTTGTACTGTGTCTGTACTGTGCCCAGACCAAGAGAGTCCTTATTTACAGCAAGGGTTCACAGACCGAACAAACAGTCAAGTTTTCATGCATATAAAAGGATGAGAGCACGTATATGCTCATATACCAAAAAGAAAATCTGAAAAAAGAAATTCTGTTAAAAAAAAAAAAAAAAAAAAAAAAGAAAAAAAAGGNAAAAAAAGAAAAAAGTAAAAAAAGTAGCTACATGTCAGCAGCAGGAAACATGGAAGGTCACTGAAACATCTGCTCAATTGCGTTAGCTGTTAAATGTTTCTCCAAGGAGGCAGGAGTTGTATTGTCTTTCAGCAGCTTTGATTATTTAGTAAGTCTCACATCCCTCTATGTGAGACTATATGCAAAGCCCAGCGCTTCTCAAGAATGTGCAGATGGCACAGCAGGGTAGCAAAAGTACTGCAGAGGTTTATGTTTCATATTACTTGTTGACTGCTGACTGCATTTCAGTATTTCAAAGAACAGCAGAGCTGACTCAAAAAGAAAAGGCGCTCTACCTGCCAGAATACCACCATCTGGGAAAAAGACTATCTTTGTCTACATTTTTCAGCATTTCCATGCATCTAGCTGATGGGAAATAACTTTGTTTTCCTCCCCAAGGTGATGATCCTTAATATAACTGAGCAGAGTTGAAGAGCATAAACCTAAAGCATAAATTAGGCATAATAAAGAAGGGCACAGAGAGGTGGCTTGCTAGATATCGGGGAGAATAAAGTGACATGCATTGGAAAGAACACTCCAGCACACCTGGTTCTAAGATGGACCCATATAGTCTTCAGCTGACAGTGTACACAACCGTCCTCAATGCTTGATGTGGAATTAAATTTGTCTCAGTGGGAGATGACGGAAGGAAATCTCAATTTGTGTCCCCACTTGTCACCCTATCAAGTAGATCATATGGTAGACCTATTTTGTCCCTACTTAAGCCATAGACAAGGCAGCCAGTCAAGAATGAGCATAGCAAACCAGACTGTAAAATAATAGATTAAGACATAATCCTAACACTTCTGCCATTCCAGCCTACATGTTTTTTTAAATCAGTTTTTTGTTCAATTTGACCTTTGCCAAAACATCTTTGCATAGAACCTACATGTGTCATTTTGTTGTTGCAAGAAGCGTTGTCATGGCAGTAGCTGTAGGTGTCTAGACCCGAAAAAAGGGAGAACAAAAAAGAATCCATCACAATCTCCGATACAGCTATTATGTGACTAACTGGGACCAAGATATAAAGTTAACTCTGTAGCTCTTTCAGGGACCTATCACTAAGTAAATGTGAAAAGGTCTGGCAGACTTGCAGAAGTAACGACAAGAGGGAAATTAATGCCTCACTTTGCTTTTGTCATCTTCCAGCTTGTTGAAACTTAGCATTTGTTCACAGCTCTCCAGAGGAGAGTGCCTGTGTCCTCTGGTCCTCTGGAGCAGCAGAGCTGCCGGGTCCCCACTGCAGAGGGGACGGTGCAGGGGGAAAAGACTTATGGCAGAGAGAAACTGCAAGTAGAAACAGAATTACAGAACACTGTTTTCAACAACAGGAGCAGACAGTAGTCCACAAACAAACTAGTGCAGACGGGCTTACAGACCTACTGCCCACAGAGAGGACAGGAAAGCTAAACCCCTGCTCTGTCACCTCTGGGTTCCCCACTGAAGGAGCTACTGACTTCACCTCAGGTTGGGACCTGGCAGCAAACTAGAGATGGATGCAATACTACGGTAAGTTCATCCTCTCAGTCAAAGAAAGAGCAAGACAACCCAAAGGTACAGGTTCATCCTTATCTGCTATGCTTATACCTTCTGTGAGCTACATTAAAAAAAAAAAAAAAAAAGCATGGGGGGGCAGAGAAGAAAGCTAGTTTCCAAGTTATTCATAAGAATTTCTTTGTTTATTTTCCAATTGTAGCCTGCTGAGAGCATACAAGAAACTATAAAAGGGTAAAGAATACAGCAGGGAAATACACAAGAGTCTTAGGCACATGACTTCCAAAGGATAACAAGTGGGTCACAAACTAGAAAAGCTACAATTGATTCTTACATTATAATCACCACAAAATAGCCATTACACAGACTTTGAAGTACTGCTTCTGTTTTTTTAAGAGCTGCCTGTCAGTACTTTTTCTTAGGGGAGGGAGAGAGGGGGGAGAAGAGAACCTCCTGTGTCCCCGTCTGTACCCAATCTTCTGGAAATTTTGGGAATGTATTAAAAAACAGATGAAACACGAACTAGAGACATATTTAAGTAAACATAATACAATTACAATTCATCGAGTGTACTGGAGCTAAACTTATGGCACTGCAAAGCAGAGGGCAAGGCACAATGGCACATTCAGTTAGTAGAGATTGCGCAACACTTCATGGGGAAGGAGCCCTTCAGAATGAATAGTTTTACTTCTCGGAAGTATTACGAAGATTTTGAAGCCTCAAACGCCTTTATTCCTCCCTCTGTTATGTCTGCGGTACAAATACCCATTCAACCAAGAAAGAATGAGTCAGGCATCACAACCTGGTGAGACATGTTGAAGCAGAGCATCAGCATGCTGACACATCACCTGTGTGCATGCATACACGCTGTTGGAGAGATCAAGGAAGGGAATCCAACCAAGTTTCCCACACAGCAACGCAATGCTTGCTAATAAAAACCTCTAATCCTATGCTGGCAAAGCAAAGGGGATGGTACGGCCTAGCATTCTCTTTTGTCTTATCTTACTTTTATGACTCTTAAGTAGCATAACAAAAAAAAAAAATCAATTCTGTTGGCAGCATAACAAAGAAATCGGTTCAAATGGTGACTGATGATAGCTTAAAGCAGTTTTAACTAACAGATATTGCATGAGAGGGAATTTTAGGTTACAGATGATGTAAAAAGACAGACAGGGAAAAACAAGCCTAACCTCTAACCTTTGTTTCATAAGTTATTATCATCATAAATACAAGATTACTACAGTGAAATGTTCCATTTTACGGGGTCACATGTTTAAGCGTCTGGACTGTAAGTTAACTAGATTTAACTTATTCACTGGGTTATCATCGATCTAACTTGTAATTAACATCATTTATTCCTTTCCCATGTGCTGCCAACAGACACCAAGAACATTCCATAGGCAATGTGTTAGTTCACGCACTCAGGTGACCATGCAGAGGACTCTGAGGACTACTGCACTGTCTGACTTTCCTAATTACTATTAACAAAAGCTGTTGCTAGTTTCCTGTTGAACAGTAAGAGTATAAAGATCTGCAACCGAAGATGACGTTCTCCTGGGTGAGTATCAGCGCTTATCCAGATTGCAGCACAAAAAGGCACCAAGAGAGAAAAAAGTTACAGAAAGCCCAACTAAACCGACCCAGAGTTCATTGAAACTCTGCATGAAACGGTGTTGAGATGACTACATTTAATGCCAGCTGCCCGATGACAAAAGCTTTTCTTATGCGACTACTAGCACTGTTCCCTTGGTACCACAGCGGAGGCCCACTTAGACCTCAGTTATTAAAATGGTAAGAGACACTGAAAGCTTATGGCTCTGACCTACTACAGAGGCATCCAGGATCCTTATGAGAATGTCTGCTGGAACTGCCTGCCACCAGAGAGGAAGATTTGATAAGAAGGTAAAGCCGACTTACCCCTCACTTAACAGCAGCCTCTAGCAAAAACTGCTGTCCTCTATATGAACAGCTGGTAAAAGAAAATGAGGTAGACCTAAAGGTGAAAAAGTACCTGATTACAGTTCTATTTTGAATCACTTGTCTTACTAAGCATATACATTGCTTTCATTTATACGTTAACACTGATTCAGGGCTAAAA
>VZTL01035504.1:47178-59474 GCA_013400535.1 Scopus umbretta | reverse complement strand
AAAAAAAATCAATCCTAAGGAATGGAGACCCAGCTTAGACATGTCAACACAAACTGAACATCAAACCTTGCACTGGATGGCAGACAAGTCCCTTAACAGCATCTTACATTGTTCTGCCAAGTAGATTTTCTTATTTTAGTGAAAAACATCATATACATTTAAAGTAAGAGGCAGCACAGACTTAATCTGCCTTTGGATGGGTTCTTAATTATGCGATCTCCTCCCAAATCATCAGTATACACTACTCCCAGGACATACATACATTAAAAGAACAGGGTTGTCTACCATAGATTAACATTAATTAAAGCACAGAAGAAAGTTGAGATGGGAGTAACAGAATAAACTCCTGGTTAATATTTGAAATTAATATTACTAGTTTCAAGCAGACTCAAACAGACCATATTAGAATAACTGTGAAATGTTAGCCAAGCATGCTGTGATTTTATATCACAGCTGCATCAAAAAGTTCTGCCTTTACACCAAGGATTCCCTCACCTCATTAACACTGATTTCAGTAGAAATTATGAATGTGTAAGATTTCCTCTTTAATGCAGAAAGAGCAGAAACCCGTTTTTTATCCAAACAAATTTGAAGAAAACAAAGTTAACACTAATTTGTTCCATTTGGGCTGATGCCCCCACCAGCTATGGTGCAGCTGTAGTTCATCAGTTCATCATCTGCGTGACTCCAAGTACCAAGTGAGTACAGAAACCCAACTCCATCCTTCCCTTCAGAGGATGCTTCCTCACAGGAAATCCACATGGGAAGAAACCTTTCCTCCCTGGCACTCTCCTCATTCTGCTTGCTAAATAGTGAGCTTCAGTTTCTTGTGCAACTGAAGTGTCAATGGAAGAAACTAGAGTATTTTCTGAGGGCTGCAATATTTCAGGAACCGAGTTCAGTGCAGCTCTAGCTGAACTGATTCTCTTACTTTTGGTGTCTAAATTTGTTCAAAAAGGTGAAGAGGATTTTTGCACTGATAAAAAGTATTTTAAACACAGACTGTACTTACAGAGAGTGGCTCAGTATATCTCCTCATTACTTGTGGACGCAAGTAAATGATTATATTTATTTGAGGTTAAGATAAAAGAAACCAAAAACAACCCCAAAAACCAGACAGCATTCAAAAAAGAAATCTAGTCCACCACTGGCAACAGAGAAATCTTACAGTGACAGATCAGAGAGGCTTCATTCTTAGAAGAACAGCTGAGTTTGGAAAGAGGGCTAACCATTTTAGGGGACCAAAATTTGATTGCACTGAAGAAAGCGAACTTTTGCAACTTTAGAAACTACCAGGTCCCAACCTCTGTGTCAGGCCAGTTCTGAACTGTATTACTTCACTTTGTTGATCAAAAAAATTGAGAGAACTGCAATTATAGGGAGGAAGTTAAGATCTGCAGAAGTGTATTTTTAGTTATAAAGTGGACTTCAGAGATGCTAACCACAAATGACTTGTGGATTTACACTAGACAACTTTCTGGATTTGGTAGCCATCTCTTAAAAAAATAAATTTGACAGAATGAAAGTGTCTTTTCCAAGCAACTTCACACACATTCCTCTACTTCTTGGCAAGTCAAAGCTTTTGCTAAAGTAACAGCAGCAACTGAGCTTAATCGTTAACTTTGCCTTACTAACAGCTTTTATTTATTTTGCAAAAGCTTCAAAGTCAACACTCACCAAAACTCAAGCTTTTAGTGTTTCTGCCACAGCGCAAAGACACTTTCCTCAATCGCAGACCCACCACCCTTTATACTTTCTGCTCTTTTGCTGACAGATCTTTTTCCTCCTGCTACTCCCACGTGAGTATCCCCATTTCTATGGCCTGACTTCAGCGCCATTCATTGCTTTCTTGCTTGCTGAGCAGCCTTTTGTGCCTTTCAGGTTCTGACCCCGTCCCATGCTCAATGGGCCCCGGCACGAGTGTAGGACGGTGTGTAGTGAAATATTCCACCCGAGAAGGACAGTCATGTCAACAGTTCTGCCTCTGGCAGGCACTTGCGCTGCAATAAACAAAGTTAAAGAAAAAGTGCATTCACGGAGCAGAAATCTTGAAAATGTACATAGATCACTTGCATATAAAAAGTGCTTTTGTTTCATGTCCAGGAACAGGTTTTTTAATTAACTGAATGGGAGGAGTTGTAAAAGCCAGGAACAATGACTGAGTCAGCAGCTCAGTCAGTTATTAGTAGCTTACAGGGCTTCACATGAGACAGAATAAACGTATTTCATTCAGAGTTAAGACATTTTTATCAATGTATAGAGAGACTTCAGAGCTTGGGCTTGGTAGCCTGAAAGACCGTCTGTGCATTATAGAGCGTCTTATTGTTTCAAAGCTCGTATCTCATTTACTTGCTGAATATACATGTGGTTTACAATCTCTAGCAGATTCTCTGTATCTTTCCTCCTCTCTCTCTCAACTTAAATCTCCTGAAGTATTGCACTCAAATTACTGGAGAACCTGTTGCTCCAATAGTTCCCAACATTTGGGTACCAGCAATGGAAAGGAGGGGTTGCTGTTATTCTATATGCTTAAAAAGACAATTTTCTTAGGAAAGGTACTATTGCTTTGTTTTGTCAATGCCCAGCAGAGACTGTAGCTTAGCTTATGTATTTGCAAAGTGTTTAAATTAGGAAGGAATTAAATTTATTATAGGTCTGACCACCAGCAATCATGAGCAAGTTCTGAAAAACAAGTTCACTTTACTTCTGGAACAAATTAGACAACATATTTAAAACTGAAATTAAGCCAATTTCCAAAGAAACTCCTTAATTACACAATAGATCTGGTTTATTCAGCTAATGCCTCCTGTCAAGGAGAGTATTCAGTATTAAATACATTTATGCTACAGCTAAAACTACATTAAAGATAATTTAAAACAAGTGTAGAGCCAAAATAATACCCGATCTGAAAATCACCTTAATGAAATATATGTAGTAGCTTATGCTCCAAAAGTTGTCATCCATAACATTGGAATATCTATCAAGCATGCAAAGTAACTTGCAGCAGGCAAACATTTCTAATTTTTTTGGTTTAGGATCAGCAGCCACGTCTATATCATTGCCTCAGTTGAGAAGCAGAAGGTGTTTCGATACCCATATTATGCATGAGGTAAGCCATCTCTTCACTCAGCCTGTACGAATGCGACAGTTTCTGTCAGAATGTCTGGTTTCCAGGACAAGAGGCAAGAGGACATTGATTCAGTGTTGTGCCATTTATCTACAAAGCAGACAAAGCTCTCGGTAACAGCTCAAGATGAATGAAGGCAGATTTTAAGAATGAGCATTTTGGCATATGTTCACAGCATGTGCTAAAGTGTCCCCCCAAAAAAAAGAAAAGGGGGGAAAAAAAAAAAAAGGAAAAGAGGAGGTGAGTTGAAAAGGTGGGTCAATAGATGGTGGGTAAGAGCACACTGCTTCAGCACTGCCACTTAATTGAATTTTCACTGCAACTCTCAAAGGCAATAAATCTAAAATTCAGATCTAAGCAAGATACGCATCTGCCTCAGTTTTCTTGCATGCATTCTGTCACACACATTTTGTTTCATTACCTTAAATAAGGTGGGTACCATCTAAATCCCTCTCTGGCAGTTCAAATGATCATAGCTGAAACCAAAAGGTATAAAGAAGCGGAATGCCCAGCCAATTTTTCCCTCTTGTAAGATGTCTGCCAGCTTGCCGAGAGCCAAATAAAACCAGCTAGTGGGGGCAGCCTAGCCTAAAACAGCTTGACAGAAAGTGCTATAGACTACACATGGGGTTTAATTTCAAAAGTGTTTTTAGAAGACCACTTAGGGGATTTTCTTTTCTCCATTGAAGTGATAATTCATGACTTAAAGAATCGTACTATGCCTTGCTAATGCTTTCTGAAATGCTACTGAATATTTTATCCTGTATGTGTTTCTAGTGAAACCTTCTTGCTAACATTGGTTTGGGGCATCTCTGGTTGAAAGCCATTCTGCACCAATTCCATTTTGTACCCTTTCACAGAAAGGGCTGTGAAGTGGCAATTATCAGAATGGCTGGCCGCCTATTTGTCTTTGAATGCACACGGACTTCCCCAGCTGCTAGCTTATCACGAGATATGTTATTACATACTGATTTCTAAGTACACAAGTTAACATTAGCAGCTGCAAATGCTCCAGAGAAATTCTGTGCTTTAAACTTCTCCGAAAGAACTTTAGTTTTAAAACAAGGTGATCTTAAATCTACCTCTGGGATTAAGAGAAATACTATTAATATTTTTGGTTCCAAAAAAAGTTATTCCTTGACTAATGAAACTAAATCAATACTGGGATAGTTTGTGATAGCACACAGATTTAAGGTTCTGAAGATGCCATGGATGGAACAAAAGGATATTAGGGTTTCAAACACTTAGATATGGTTACTGTAGATATTTAGAAAGAGAGACAGATGATGCTTAGAGATCAGGAAAACTGGGACAACCCAAGATAAAAGCAACTCATACCCAAAAACCAAATGTCAAAAGATAAGTCTTTGCTACAGTTGTCACAAAGTACTGAAAAAGTTTTCCCAACAGCTTAATGTTCCTTTCAGGAAAATGACTGTTTCAGTTGAGATTTCTGAACGTAGGGAGCAGAAAGGCAAAGACACAGTTAAGAAACTGTGCCTCTGAAATGAGATTAATTGTGCTCCTTGAAGCAGCAGTTTCCTAAAAAAGTCCTTTCCTTCCTTTTTCAACTGCAGTACTGCATACCCAGCAAGAGCACAACCCATCATCATACACGGCCTCCTACACACCAAGCCTCCACAGACACAGATGGCACAGTCGTTACCATGCTGCAGAAAAATCACTTGGAGAAGGGTCACCTGCTCCAAGGAAGCACCCCAACACTTCTTTCACACCTTTAGCCTGCCACCTCCTTCTACTATGCCGAGTTGCCTTGAGAGGACTGAGTGTCCATCCTGCCCAAACCCTGCCATTGAAAGTGATGGTCTTTACCACCAGTAAGCTTGACCAACAGTACATACTGTGTTCATAGAAAGTAGCCACAGGCAGGGCTTACTCTGGCCATACGGCCCCACAGCTAACAGGCTTATCTACACACACAGAACGCCTGCCTAACTAAATTAGTATCGAACATGTTTAGTCAAATCACTGGAAAGACTATGACCAGCTAAGCCAAGCCAGATACAACCTGGTTTACAATCTGTGTCTGTTGGGGGCTTTCTGACTGGTGGATGTCAAAGTGGGCAATTCCAGCGTCCTCACCTTTCTTCCTTGCAATCATTCTGCTTTCTTTGAGCACAACGTGCAGGCTTCCCCAGCCAATCTTCAGTCTGAATTGCCCAAGTGGATGAGAGCCTAAAAGTTACTTAACGTCTTACCTACAGGTTACTCTTCACCATATCGTAGCATTGTAATCCTGCCTGCTGCAGCTCCTCATGGCTGACCAGGCAGCTCAGTTGCCAGCTCCAGGAAGACTCAGCTGAGCCAGCTCTCAGAAAGCTGTATGCCAGGTGACCCAAGGTTTTCCTTGGACAGGAGTCAGAAAACCGCTCCGCACGCTTCCCATCTGATTCATGTTAAACGAGCCTGTATGATAGCCAAACACCGCAAAGCGACAAACGTCTGCAACAGGGTAAAAAGGGGGCTATTTGTCATTTTCCACAGTAGAGAAGAATAATGTATTTAAGCAGAATGAAGGCATACAAGCATTACACATGCTATCACACACACATCTGCTTTCTTGAACCAGCACACCTGACAGCAGTAAGGACATGGCAGCACTGGGCTTCATCCTCATCAGCGCAGGATGTCTTCCAGGGACTCCCGGCACGCAGACCTTTGGTTGCTATCACATGCTGGGCTGCTGTTGCTTCCCTACTATCATGAAGCGGGCAAGCCAGGACACACTGTGAACTTACATATCCATGGTGTTGTGCAGGCTGACCCTACGTGCCTCACTTCCAAGATTTCTAGGGGAAAGTCTAAGGCCATGGCAGATAGCTAGTCTGTGAAGCCTGTGCACATCTTCACGCAGAGCTGAAGTTTTAGCATGACCCTTTATATTTTACCTGCTTCTCGCTTGGCAAACATCATGCGTGCCAATTCCTCCCTGCTCCCCCCCCCCAGATTATTTCCCTCCAAAGAAAAGAAAAGCAAGCAAACTAATATGTTAAAAATACCTTCCGTGATTCTCCTCTAGGAAGTAGTATAGCTGGGAATCAGTATGACCCAAATTTCATAGCAAATGTATGACACATACAGTAAAGAAATCTATGTTGCTCAATATTTTTTTCCTCCTACCATCAAAAAAAGCTTTAGAGTTAACATTAATATGGAGAGAAATGAAAGCTAAAATGCCTTCTCCCCAGAGCAATAACAGAGTTTATCTATGACCATATAATACACCACTCTAATGATCAGCGAGAAAAGGAAGGTTAATTAGTCAATAAATTGAGCCAGATATGAATCCTTCACAACAGAAAAACTACAATATTAGCAGCTTACATGTACCAGAAATACCAAAACCACACACTTCAGATTTTCATCCAAGATTATAGCACAAAGCACTATGGGCTAATCCAGGAACTCCAGACAATTTAGTTACATTTTTACTGAAAAATTAAACTGTATGTATAGCTCATCAGATCAAGCTTTCTAACATGTGTCTGCTTCTGATATCCAACACCTGTCTGAAAATGAGCTTTTCATTTCCCTTATGAAATCTTATTCCACCTCCACGGCTGAATTCAAGAAGCATCGATGGAACAAAGTGAGGGAAAAAGAGCAAGTCATCTGACTGAGCCTTATAGAAGAGTTCAACCTCTAAATAGTGAAAATGTTAGAATATGATTATTTTTTTCTTTACAGGTGAGGGCAATAGGGTGATGCAAGAATAATCAGAATTTCTTTCCCTTCAAAATATATCCTAAATTGTCTTCAGTTTCTTCCTTCAGGTCCACAGTTAGTTAGGGTCTCATTCTTCATTAAAGAATTCCTCTGACACTGTAGTGCTATCTCACTAGTTCTGGCTGTCTCCTTGAGAAAACCATGTAGAAGGACACCATATGTGCAATGTAAAGACAAAGAAATGACAACACATCTTCTGGGATCAACTCATCTGCCATCTTCATCACCTGCCACCTGCTGTCACTGAGCAATGCGAACCATGGTCAGCTTTAACCTACCCACCATGAGGATCTGGGCAATGCACAGTGCTTCAGCTCCTGTCAGCTGAACACCACCTATACTGAGGAGAACTGCATGAGCAGGGATGTAACCCAAAAAATGCTTGCTCTAGGCGTTACTTTACAAAATTGTTACACCAATAAAAAATGCTTTTGTGAAGGAAGAATGCAAGCCTGCATATTCCATCTGCATTTTACCTTATGCTAGCAATTTGCCTGTCCATTTTTTTCAATACTCTCTCCAAAGCATCTTAAGCTTTCTATGAAAGCTTTATTTCACTGAGTGTACAGAATAGTTCTGTATTCAGAAACTTGGTTAAACTTTTCCACCCCTCATACATATCTGAAGTTTTAGAGTTCTTTCTTTTCTGCAGCAAAACTTCTCTTAGATACTTTCCCAGCGCTTTGCTGCCCACAGAAGGGGATGTCCACATGCATACTTACTCAGTGCCACCAACTAGGGCTGTACAACCCTATGTCTTGGTGAGCAACTTGAGTCATGCTACCCCTTTTTTGTTTCATTTGACCTAGCTATTTGAATCCAGTCTCTCACATCCCAGCTANNNCAAACTCCCCCCCCCCAAAACAAAAAAAAAAAAAAAAAAAAAAAGTCTGCCACAGTCAGAACTGTATATACATAAAAAAAAAGGGCTCCAAATATAATCCTTGGGCCAGAGCAGCTGATTATATACGCTTATGGTCAGGGAACCATGAACATGGGAATAAAATTTCAAGCCACTGCTTCAAATCCAGCAAGGCAGGAAACGCATGAACATACACATCTGATGTTATATGCTGAAGATTTAAATCACCAGGTGTTGTGTGGTACAATTTTCTGTTTCCATTGTGGATCTGAGAAGCCTTTCAATAAAAAAAACCAACCAACAAAACAACAAAAAACCCCAAACCAAAAAACCCCTTCAGATTGAAGTCAATGTAGTCCTGCAATAGTTTCAACAGGTCAGCAATCCCAAGGAAAAATGGTATAGCTGAAAATTAATTCTGCCAACTTTAATTTCAAACCACCATGAAGAGATCATTATGAATGTTCGCTCACAACATTCACCCACACTTAACACTAATAGCCTGTATTTGACTACAAATTTCCTGGTGACGGAAATGTAATACAAAGCAACAGCAAAATGCCTTGCCTACGCTGCCGTCAATTTAGCAGAAAAAAATTAACCTGCATCCCTCTGGTTCCAGAAAAGTTTCATCAATACCCATCAGACAGCAGGATCTGGAGCTGCGTATATGTTCTTTTAATGATTTCCGAGTAGTGTTTGCTCATTACAGTAATTAAAATCATAGCTCAATCGTTTCAGGGTCAGCAGTTTTCTAAAAACTAAACGGCTTTACTTTAGCTTCATCCATCACCAAGAGTAGGAAGCCATTCTTGCACCAGAAGGGGGTTCCTTCTCACCAGGCAATTTACAGGATCTTCCTAGATGCTGCAGCATTCAGAGAAGCCATCCAGCACAAGGGGCGCATTGTTGGAAGCCCCCTGCCTTGCAGGGGCACCCTGGCTCCCCTTAGGGCAAGGGTTCAAAGGCTTTATACAAAGCAGTGGAAGGGGCAAGCTGCAATTCATCCTCTGCCCTGCTTTTTCTCCTTGCCCGGGGTGCCAGAGCTGACGCACTGGAGACAGGTTTCAAGGATCAGGTCTCTCCGCCTTGACTTTCTGCACTCTTCTGACTTGACAACAAACTCTCCTGAAGGCTGGTGGGGCTGGTGGCAGAGGGAGGGTTGGGGCTGCGTTTCCTTCCCCCGTCAGGACTAGTCCCACAGGAGCAGACGCAGTTCTTGCAC
Organism: Scopus umbretta; assembly: GCA_013400535.1. Classification (NCBI taxonomy): domain Eukaryota; kingdom Metazoa; phylum Chordata; class Aves; order Pelecaniformes; family Scopidae; genus Scopus; species Scopus umbretta. Next base: position 50,513 of record VZTL01035504.1, on the reverse strand, counting down.
AGAAGGGAGTTCTGTTTTCATTTGGCATCAGAACGGATACAGAGAATCAAAGGGAGGATCAGCACTGAAGATTTATTTGTATATCAGGGGGAAATCCAGAAGCCATTGAAACTGTTTACAGCAGGTTGAAAGAATAATGCAAAGAACAAACATAGTGCTGACATGTCCAGATGGCATTTGTAGGCAAACCTCAACGCTTTTAGCCCTGCTAAATTTCATTAACATTCACACATCATTTCAGGATTTTATTTCTAGTATTTAAAAAGCACCAAATTATGAAGGTTTCAGAGAAAGGAGAGTCATCTGCCCCTTCTCTCCTACTTTGCTTTGTGACTGAATTAAATTTACCTGGCAAAGTAAAACAATTTGAGCAACTGGTGGAGATGACAAAGAGGGGAATGGAGGAAAAGGTGTAATGCACTGGGGAATTAAAGGGTGCTGCTTGTGCTCCCAAAGGGCTTTTCTGTGACCGAGTTTTACAGAGTTCCTGCCAAGTTACTCACTGCCAGGAACAGGCTACCCAGAGCACTGGAAAAGGCAAAGCACACATACAGTAGAAGGCAGGTCCGTCACCGTGTGTGCAAACACTTAATTCTTCCTACATAGACTCCCCCTGGCAACTTCTACTCTCATTTGAAATCCCTGTGTCTAGGAGGATGATGGCAAACCACAGCAAGGAATGTTTCCTTTACCAGACACAAGGGCAAGCCAGGAGTGATGTGTCAAGGACTCGCAGTATCCCACGGAGGCCACTGCCGCCTCTGGAAATCTGGGCAGAAGGACTCAAACTTGTTTTAAGACAAAGAGTCACAGAAATTGAAAATATCCATCCACGATTTGTATGAATTAAAAGTTTACCAGGGGAACCCTTTCTTTCCACGGCCCCATTTTTGATACCAAAATTTCTGCTTCTCTACCAATGCATTACTGGCCACACCACTGACAGCTTTTTCATGCACTGGGTATGGATAAGAGTAGAAACACTTAACATTTTCCAGTCTATCTAACTAAATCATTCCAGATTGCTGCAGGAGGTAAGAAAGGGTGAAAAAGTAGCACTGAATCCTTCACTTTCATATAAACAGCACTAAAGTTAAAAATAGATTAATAAAATATTCGTAATCCTTAATCTCCCTTCAAATCGAAGTGATAGCTAGGTTCGCTAGTGATTAGAGACCCCAAGAGATTTATTTGTAAATGGCTGGCTCAGACTCTGCTCAATCTTCCTTCTTTTTATTTAGCCAGTTTACTGACCTGGTAACTATTCAAAACAGATTTTAACGAGAAAAATATCCAACCACCTCCAGCACATTAAACCTCTGTAACAGACATTAGAAAGGGGAAAAAAAAAAAAAAAAAAGGTGTTGGTTCACACAACACCGCGGGGGAAGGGAGACCTTTTCAGCAGCAGATTAATTCAATGGAGAGAAGAGGCCTAAATCTTCCATACAGGCAATGTGTTTTGTGGTTCCCTGCACAACTAATCTGTTGTTACTTATTCTTTTTCCTTCAGTATAGATGGACCCTGTGTAGCAGGGAACAGGGTTTTGGAGAACAGCCCGCATTTTGTTCAGTACAATACAGCCCTCTCAACTCTTACACTGCCACTTGAACCCTCAAATCGTACACAGGCGAGAGAAGGACAATTTTGAAATGAATAATTGATTTTAGTCATCTTTGGGTGTGATGCCACATCCCAACTAAGGGCTGGTAAAAACTTTTACGGAATGTTGTCCACGCCTGGTAGTTTATACAAACACATACTATGGGTAGTTCTTGGTTTTCCAGGAAAAGAGACAGTTGCTAACATACTGAGCGGATTTCCAATCAGACGTTCGGTGAAGGTCGGAGAGGAAGGCATTCAGCGGCTGCTTGCACAACTAATTAGCATCCACTGCAGATGAGTGGAGGGCTGTGCTTGTCTGAGGAAAAGGTTTTAGGCTTTATCAGTGACATTTTAGATCATAGGCAAGGAAGGCTTGCTGATCTACCATGACTCACGCGGATTAATATTTCCCATAACAAATTTAGTAATACAGAAAGAAGTATAAAAGTGCCCACAATAACCCAGAATAAAAAATTTCCCACCAAAGGCTCTTTTTGGTGAATGCTGACATTTTTATATTGCAACACCCAAGAATACAATTCAAATGCTAAATGTATTCCACTTAGATAAAGTTTTAACAGATTTTTATCCATCAAGGTTCAGAGAAATGCAAATGCAATTCCCAAAAGACAAAGGAATTCCCCTTCTCATAGTTAGAAGTGAAAGGAGTGGGCTGGAGAGGGAAGTGACTGTAGTTGAAACTGTCAAGGAGTCTCAAGGAATGAATATGCATTGCCTGACCTGAATCTATTCCAGTTTCACATGGTATGAAAACAGTACATTTGTTTCCAGCTGAAGAACAGAAAAATAAATGGGTTTCCATGGCTTTCCTGGGTAAAGCTATATTTGAATTTGTTTTGAGATAGCCCTTTTCGTAAAATGGTTTGCTTAATATTAAATAGTTGAGAGCACTTCAGGCTGGTAAAGGATAAAGTAGATTATTAGCTCACTAAAATAACACTGTTTTCAAGTATTGTACAATAAACAGAAAAAACCCCTTAGTTTCAAGCAAAGAAAACCGTGATCAGCAGGAGATGTCTGTTCATATTTCATTAAACAGGATGGAATTTATTGCTCAATAAGAAAGTTCAAGTATGCCAGATTTTTGCCATTTGCTGCAAAGCTGGACGTTGGTGTGAGAAGCAGGTGTGACACAGCGAAGAGTTGTTCAAGCACGCTAAAGCAAGCACGTCCTGCGAACTCCTCCAGAATGCTAAGGTCTCATTTAGGAAGTTTGTTGTATTCAAGTGCTACTTAGCAGCTTTAGGTTGCTGAACCTGAATGTGCCTGAGCACAGTATTGGCACCTCATGCACTCACCCCCGAGGAGAATGTATGACTAACCCACCTTTTAAGGATACCTATGCTGAGCTATGAGACATGGGTCAGGACTTCAGGATCCACTCTTGTGAGAAATTCTGCACTGAGAGGGATTTTGTTTTGTCTTTCATAAGCAATTTTTGGCAAATGTCATTACCAGCACTGCAACAAAGAAATTGTGGAAGAAGGAAAAGTGAAAGGGGAAGGGGGAAGGAAAAAAAAAGGATTGGTGATATTAATGGTTATAACTAGCAAGGAACTAAATTCACCTAAGTTATAAAATTGTGAAGCTTAGTAATCATGGTCCTTTAGCTACAAAAAAGGAAACTCTACCCTAGTTAGCATAGTTGCAGTATATCTAGTATATCTATTGTACCCCAAGGAAGGGGGGGGGGGGGGATGGGGGGAGG
>VZTL01035504.1:27392-41954 GCA_013400535.1 Scopus umbretta | reverse complement strand
ATGGGCTTCGAATTCCTCATAGTAAATTAGTCCAAGAAACAAAGAAAACAAAGAGGCTTCTGTTGAATATCCTCCTTCTGAAAGGTGTCAGACAAACTTTTTTTTTTTCCCCCTCCTAAGGAAAGAATTCAGGAGAAGCATTAAGAATACGTAAGAGTTTACAGAAAGAAACAGTGAAGTAATACCATAAAAGGCAGAAATGAGCCATAAAATTAAGAACTACAAAATGTGACATCTCAGTGATGCCTCCCAAGTAATGATTAATATTTTCTTTGCCTCATATATCTGTACAAGTTTTGCAAGCTCCTATATATGCCAGTCTAGAGCCTTCTTTCCAGAAAGAAATAAAAATCCCTGGATTTCTCTTTTAAAAGCTGTAAACCAGAGTAGCATGAAGGAGTTTAAGTGAGCCAACTCCTGTACTTTGTGCATTGAGTTCAGAGGCCATCCTTAAAAAAGCTTGAATCTCGAAAGCTGCTTTCAAGTATTAGCAGTTACATAGTGCTAGTCCTCTGGATTCTAGAAAGGGACATAATTTAAGAAACAGTTCTGCCTGGCTGATTTCTGAATGGCTAATTAAGGTAGATTTTATTGAATATCTCCCAACACAGCATTTTATAACAACATTCAAATCTGACAGGGGAGAGAAGTACTTTTAAACTGCAGTAAATACCATTAAAACCATCCTCATTCATAATGAAAAATGCTACTGTGTTACATGAGACCAACAGACATGAATTGCATTTTCTGTCAATAAACATGGTTTACCCTTTCCTTCAAAGACATTTTTTCCACATTTTACTGAACAGTGCTTTGTAGTACAAACATCATTTTTCCAGTTTGCCTGGTGTGCTCCCATTCTCAGCTGTAGGATGAAAGTGACCTAACTTCAGCCAAGATTTCAAAGTCTTTTATGGAAACAATGTTATTTTACTAAGTATACTGAGATAAACACTATTAAAATTTCAACAACAGTCCTGTGTGGTAACAGGGTATGAAAGTGTTCTGAGTGCTAGAGATATTTCTAGATGACCAGCCAATATTCTTTTAAATCAAGTGATTAGCTCCCTCCACGCCCTAGCCATCAATAACAAGCATCTTTCAGAACCTCCTGGCTCATCTGATTTTTCAGGACACTGCCTAAGCTTAAATACCACTAAACCTACTACTCCCAATAGACTAATGAAAGAAATCTGGAAAGGTCAATCACTTGCTTTCTTACATAGATATAATGCTGTACTTTTCACTCTATAGACATATTAACCAACTCTACGTGCGTGTAAAGCATCTTTACACACTGATGATCTACTACATGCCTAGTATATCATATTTGCCTTTATTGCCTCCCACCTGAGGCTTATAGTGACTATAATGTTTAGGATTTGAATTACATCATAAGTAAAACAGCGCTAGGACGTTATTTAGACAATCAAAATTTTCTTAAAATATCTTTGACTTCAGAGCTGTTAGAAAACACCAATAGGGTCTTTTCACATGGTTAAAGTGCCTAAATTAAATTCTTACATGTGTGGCCTCTTTAATTCAGATTAATCACAGATGGTGAACGCATGCAGTATAAGATCATGCACCTAGCTCACTCTGAACCCTTCTTCTTTTGGTAGCTAGTAAACGAATGCTTTTGAGAAGGACTGAAAGAACAAAAGTCCCCTTTAACCCATTCTCAATCAGGTAAGTGTACAATTACACAGTAAACAACCATCTTCAGTCTCCTACAGGAGAACTGGTTGAGATTAGATGCGAGGAAGGCATATGCAGTTAGTCAGTGACATATTATGGTACAGAAATACATTAGTGGTTTTGTGGTTTTTTTGTTTTTTAAAAAACTATTAGAATCCATTAAAAAAAAAATCTCTATTTTAACCATATAAGAAAAAATAACAGTTATTTCTAAGAAACTGTCACTGGATTTTTCTACTGTAACCACTGGATTTCAGGTCCTACAACATCCTTTGTCACTGTTCATTTCTTAGATTTCGGACTACAGGCTGCACCTCTCTTCTATACCTCAAAAACTAGGCAGTCAGCAGGCTCAGCTGCAACACAAGAGGTCTAGCTTTCCAGTCTGCTAGACCAGAGACTGAAGTGGAGATGACTTGTCTTCAGGTGAGCACTGCTGGCTACTCTGTAAGAAGGTCTCTAACATGGGTTTTTTCTCCTCCCTGTATAATAAGGAAAACTCCTCTCCTCACTTGCTCCTTCCCACAGAAGACAAATTTCCCAGGTGTTGAAGCGCCAAGAATCAGAAGAGGTCTCAGCTGGATGCACCATTCCAAAAACCATGTGGTCCCCACAGAGCACTAAGCCGGGCTCTTTCCACGCTGCTATCCATCGAGTAACAGCAAAGCCCAGTCACACAGAAAACAAAGTGTAAAGTCTCACCCTGTAAGGCTGACGTCAGAGGTGACATGCTGCAAACCTCTTCATTATCTGCTGTACGTCAAACTGTGTTTTGCCCTCCTACTTCAAGACTCACGTCCTCCATTTTTCCCTCCTGCCAAGGACTCCATGTCTCATCCCTCCCGTGCAGTGCAAAAATAGCTATTCCTCCCTAAGGACTGTGTGCCCAAAAGTCTGCCTGCCTTTTCCAACTGTATCTTACAAAATTCCAGCTGGTCTAATGAAAATATTATGTCTCCCTATATAACTTCTTGTTGCAGAGAAACAACATACTTACAAACACTACAGCTACCATCCCTCTCCCTGCATTTTTCCTTTTTTTCTCTGTGGAAAAAGTGAGGAAGGAGAAATAAGCCATTCCAGGGTATCTGGGTTTTAAATCTTTAGCTAAGGTTTAAAGTCAGAGCTCAGACTACTACCCAGAAAGATGTCAGTTACTTGATTTACAGAGAAAGGACAGAAACTGCTCAGAGTGCTACCTAAAGACCTTCTGCCCTTTGGCACCTCGAACATCCTCCAGTGTTTTGGAACGAGCTAGATGCAGCATTCACGTGAGACTGAAAAGAGTCACCTGGGACATTAAGTTAGGGTTTTTGAGTGACTTTAGAGCATCACAGTAACAGCTCAGAGCTCAGCGTCCACTGAGACTTCCAGGATAACCAAACCCCACCAACTGTCTCACCTTGGACACAGGCATCACAGCATCTTGCATCAGCCTCCTCGTGACCAGCAAAGGACAACTACCCTACAGTTCATAAAGAGACCCAAGTGATTCTTCCACAAAAGGATTTGTTTAATCAGAAAGCATTGCCAACCTCTGTTTTCCATAGACACAATTGGAAGATGTAGTTCTCCAATGGTCTCAGCAGGAAAGTGGCTCAGGTTTATGCACCCAAATTTTAAAGCATAGGTCCCCATCTTCTCTCAAGCAATCCCTTCACGTCTCAGAGATGAGAGTACCCTCCCTGCAGGGCCATGCTGGCTTCTCAGCCCCATACTGCCCTTTGGAAGAGGCGGTCAGCAGCTGTAGCTTTGAGTAGGGTCTCCACCACTGCTACCAGGCAAGATTAACTCCATTAAGATTTTCATTCCAAACTCCCTCCCCATCTACAGTTAGGCCAAGTACTAGTAATCCATCACCAGCTGGAAGTCTCAGTCCTGTGCCTAGGGCTGCAGTTTCTGCTGTGACCACAGAAGGTCAAAAACACTTCACCTCTTCCAAGGAAGTAGTGGCCATCCATCAAAAGCTAGTTTCCCTGCTAATACACACTACAGGGCGTATTCCTCCGTTTGGCTCATCTATGCAGGATTTCCTCAGAACAGGAACTGATACATCACATATAAGCCATGGGCTTCTAGTTTCAATTCGGACAGAGGAGAAGCAGCGAGTTTAAGCTTCTTTTGGATGCTTTAACAAGACTACTTACCTTTATCCACCCATGCAAAATTGTCAGGCATCGTTCTCATTTGCGGCAGGATAGTCATAATTATCTATAAACCATAGGTCCTTATACAAATTTTAATTAAATGTGCTTGTAAACTGATTTGTAAGATTACAAACAGCATCTGAATCTCCAGGAAAGCCCTTAGGAAGAATTTAGTAAAGTAAGAGAATACACAAACAAAAACACACCTGAAGAAAGGCAGGTAACTGAATGTTTTGGCAGGCCCCCAACAATTCCTCTTACTGGTAGCAGTCAACTGCCACCACAGACTCTGATTTGTCATCTACTACTTTTAAAATCATGAGGCCAATCCATTAGCCCCAAGTACCACCTTAAGCAAAAACTCCATTCAAATCAAGTTTCCAGAAAAACTGAGCTAGGAAATGTACCCTTCTCCATTCTTGTTAAATAAAAGGTAACACACGCACTACAGAAATTTATGCTTCAGAGTAATGACATTACAAAATCAAGTACTTGGTAGTTATAGCTATTCTTGATATTCCAGAAGTAATACGCAAATTAACATGCTTTAATTCGGTACAGCGTCATCTCAATCAGCTAGGCATAACTGAGTCAATATGCAAACAAGAATCCTCAAAACCAGAAGTTGCATCATCTAAGTTGGACCAGAGTAGTCCTTTTCTTGATGTAAGCACACTTCAGCCTGCACAGCAGCTACAGCTTTTATATATAAAATACACTAAAGAAGAATGAATCTTTCATGTCCTACTAGCCCACTAGGGAAGAATCAGACTAGCAGAGAACTGACAGCAATCAACATATTTAGTACCCAAAACCCAGCTCTGTGCTCCTACTCTGCCATGCTTCCTATTCTCACCATCACATGAAAGGTGCCAACATTTAGTATTGCCAGGTTTGCTCCATCTCTATCACTATTTCAACTGTATTTTCAAGTTCTTACTTCAGTACAGCACTGTACCCAAATCTACCCAATGGACACGTTTGGGGAAGATTTTCAGGACTGCCTAGCACCAAGCAGCTCAGCAGAACAGGGTGAGAAGTACCACACCTATGTCTTTTAATTGGCGTGAGGATGTGTGGATGATAATCGTATTACTTGAACAGAAAGTACTTGTTTCAAGTATGTTTAATCAGTGAGGTGTGACCCTTAATTTTTGCTTTGCATTTCATTTTCTACCAACTGCCTTATATTTTCCTGCAGGGGCTTAATGTTAAGAGTGTGCACAGTTCAGTACATAAGAGAGTTTTAAGGGAAAAGGAAGATTCCCAAGTTTGTTCCCTCTGCAGTAATGGCTTTTAACGGTCCATCAACTACATTTAATGCAATTGTGAAAAGGAAGGTTTTTTTTGTTATTAGGCTTACACTGGCCATAAAACTATCAGGATCTCCACTGAAAAAAATATTCAGATGGGTCAAAGGAGAAGGGTAAAAGGGAAACCCTGTACAGCTTCAATAGCAGGTAAGTAGGACCACTCCAGTGAAGTTAAAATGCCCGTCTCCAACTTCACAAGTCTGTCCACCAACATAACGAGCTTGCTGTACTGAGGCAGCCTCTGGGGTAAGCCTGATTTTGTGACTTTCAGCTGTTAGGTAAAGGTTGGAAACAAGGAGCAGCACAGAGTCACCACCCTGCTAGTTCTCCGAAGACCAAATAGTAGGTGGTCTCACAGGCCATAACTTAAAAACCTTCTGCTTTGGAACCAAACACCTCTAGGAACTAGTTAACAAGATTTGTGAAGAGTAGCAATGAATGAATAAAGTCTAAGATGCTCAGTTCCACATAAGCATAATTAATGTATCCAACTATCATGCATAAGAATGACATTATCTTGGAAAAACTCCAAGGGTCACAGGCATGATACAGGAAAGGAAGCTACAGAAGGAGCTACTGTATTTGCTTAATAAATCTACTGCACAGACTGCTGTCAGTGGATTTTGTTCCAAGAAACTATACAAACAAAACAGTCTTTACAGACAGAAGAGAGGGAAGGGGGTGGGAGAGAGGCAAGAAAAGATCTGATCTCATGATCTCTAACAAAGTTGAACAGCTGAAATGTTCACGGACAATGTCTGTGGAACTCATGAATTTTCTGAATTGTTGTGACAAACTTCAACTTGAAGAGATGAAGACCACTTCTTTAGGAAACCAAGAAAGTGCCACAGTTTGTCGTTTAAACATGAGGCTGTAATTAAACGTATGACTTGTTTTTTGTTGAGCCATCTGCATTCTTTGATAATTTTTCCATCTTTTTCCAAGATGGGAGTCATTCACACATTGTCTATAATAGCTTTTCTAATAGAATAAATGGATCAAATATTATACAATCGCCTTTCCCATAAGATCACTGGAGAACCCCAAGTATACACTAAAGTTTGATTTTTCACCTTACCTTCTCAAATCACTGTAGTTTAACTAGTACGCTTAAACTGTGCTCTCTCTGCACGGAAACATAAATGTTAAGCATAAAAAAAAAGATGCCTTTATCACAAATTCTCCTAAATTTAAGACTATATACAATGCAAGTGTAAAGATGCCTTAAAATTACACAGAAATAATCTTTCTTCATTCAGCTTCAGGAACAGAAAACAAATGCCAAAGAGTAACCAGTTCTTCTTATATCCTTCAGCTATGCTGCCTTTCAGCTAAAATTAATTGATATACCCCAAAAGGTGTTACTTTCATATCAGACTGTCTGTAGAGTAATCTCTGAAACAAGAGCATTAAGTAAAATAATTATATACAGTAATAAGCACTACTGTTTCTCTCAAAGGTGTCCCAAGGAAATATTTCAGATAGGACTCTCAGATGACTTAGTAGATGGCAAAATTCAGTGTACAACCATTTATTAATTAAGGCTTATTTTAGAGAATTAAGCTTACATACAAGTGTCTCTTGTAACTCGGAAACTCCTTGCAGCTAGGCCTTGGCATGTGATTCTGGTGCTCATTACCTTCCAAACAGGCTTAATTGTTCTGCAGAAATATTTTTTTTTTTTCCTTCACTTGTTACTTGTAAGGAAGCTTGGTATTACTACCCTGTTATTTTTCTGTTCTCCATAACAAGAAATTTGCCATCAGCAGTAGTATTGTAGAACACTGAATAGCTAAGAGTCACTAAAAGAGGTGTCAGTAATTGGTAATCATAGTTTCATACCTATATAGATGCATGTGCGTGTACATATTTTTATGTATGCACACGCATATATACATATGTAATAAATATATGCACATCCGTTTTTAAAACATGGACCTTACCTTTCAACCCCTGCAAAGAAACAAACAAAATAAAAAATCCCACTTCATAAACTCTTAAAAAAAAAATGTTTTCTCCGAATTTCCCCCTCTCCACAGCTATCACAATACACCTAAAGCATCTGTAGATGTCAGACTAGCATACCCCCCCCCACCTCCATCAACACATAACCCTGACCTGCTTTCACTGCGGAAAGCTAGTGAAACAGGCTCCAAATATTTCACTCTGCAGCTGGTCTTTAAGCCCTAATAACCAAGGGAGGTTGAAGTCACTCTCTAATCTCCTAATGTGTAAGAATCAACAGAGCTCCCCTTTGAGCAGCCAGCCTACGCTGGAGCACAGAACAGATTGTGTCAAGTGACAGCTGCTTTCTGGCAGAACACGCAGGCTCCCTACCAAGAAAAGGAGGCAGGAAGCATCACTCACTTGCGAAAGAGTTTGCCAGCTTTAAAAAAAATAAAAAATAAAAAAAAAATCCTACAGACATTCGAGTAAGATCCATGCAGCTCCAGAGAGCCCCAAATGTATATACTCTCCTGCCATCTCCCCTTCCACTCTCCTCTGTTGCTTGCTTTCAGTAGGATGAACGCTTCCCACCACAGGGACTATTTGCCTCTGTATCTGAACGGTGCTTAAGACATTATAGCTGCTCTACAAAGACAAGTAAAGGATTGTCCAACTCTCTAAGTAGTTAAGCCAAGTTTGAAATCAAACACTTCATACAGATACTTTTCTTTAAAAAGACTTAGATGTAAGAAAGTGAGCTGTAGTCTGCTGATTGCTCACAGGTATCATCACTGTGTGCGTATACACACAAACACGTGGAAGCGCATTTCTTGCAATTGTGTCAGCCATGCACGAACTAGGCATCCAATAAAAAAAATTGTTCCATAGCTTCATGTTCTGCCCAGCTTGTGCAAGTATTATTTTAATTTGGAAGTAGCCACCAAACGCAGCTCAAGACCAGTTGCAGTTTAATTCAGTTAAGAGGTTTCTGAACTTACATAACCATTTTTTCTGGGTGTCTATAATGTTCTGCAACACGAGGTTAGAATTTTTTTAAATGCTACATTTTTGAAGACAAGTTGCTGGAATTACACTTTTGTACTTCTGGGTGTAGCAGCTTCCAAGATGAAGGGGAGAAAAAAAAAAAAATCCGGCCCAAGCACCTTTCCCACTTCTGTTAAAGAAACAGAATCAAAAAACTCCCCGAGCAAATCTTGGCAACAAATCAGCAACTGATTTTTTTAAAGGACCATTTAGATATTATGGCTGCGAGATTTGACAAATTTGCATTCATATCCTTTAGCTGTATGATTTAAGCCCTTGTTAGTGAGAGACCTGCTTAAAACCTTTGACAATTTGTTAGAAACAAAGCAGGCTGCGACTAACTGCTTCGTCAAATCCACATTTATGTGCAAGCAGTCAACATACAGACAAAATGAAAGGATTTTTACCAGTTAGCTTCAGCAGGATGAAGAAAGGACTTGAAAAGGGTATGAAATTAAGCATTTTTAGAGGAAACGGACTATCCAGGTTGGTCGTTCTTTCGAAAGAGGAAGGTAATATAAGTCAGAGTCAAATCAGTTCTAATACTACATGGTCAGTGGAGAATGTTAAACTGCAACCTTTCAAGAAGTCAAAAATGGCAGAATGGGTGTAACGTAAATATACCAGACATTAACGGTTTAATTTGTGGATGAAAGAGAAGTCCCAGCCCTCTAAGAATAAACACACCTACAAACAGATCCGGTAATAGGAAGAGTTTTGCAATACAAGATAATACTAATAAAACAGGAAAGATGGTTACAAAATCCCTTCTTGTAAGCATCCTGATTACATCATGAATTTAAGATTACAAATTATTGTCTTTACTGCTTCCTCTAGTGCTTTGCATTCGGTTTACCAAACAGAAATAGCATGCAAGGAGTTTGCAGCAGGTGCCTCACTTTGCTCTGCGGCAGCAGTGTCCCACTCGGCTACGTTCCAGCAGCGGGGCACCTCTGTGGAGCCGATGCTCCAGCCCACAGGACAACTACGGAGCTGAGGCACAGCTGGGGCACATGAATGGAACTCAGATTCAGATGCCGGCGCTATGTAACCAAAAGCTGCTGCTTTTGAGACGTTAGTGGTTGGACAGACATTTTCCATTGCAACTAGAGGATGCTCTTCTAGTTTTGCATCTGTGTTCATGAATACACCTCAACTCAGTGCCAAATTACAACTGTTCTCACAAATATTCCTCTCTGGCCAGATACTAAGTACTTTTAAAGCTGCTCTCTGTTCAGGATCAGGCTAGTTTAGTTACTATCCTTAATTCAGTGTCTCTCTAGCACAAGCCCACATGAATATTTTAGCCCAGAGTCAGGAATTCCTCCTCATCGTCTCAGCCTGCACCATCTGGTGTACAAAATATACAGTCTCTCATCTCAGAGGAGCAGCTTCACTAGACATGGGTTATCACTCTCTCTTGCTATGTGTCCAGCCTGGGAAACTTCAGCCTCGTCCACTTTCCTGCTTCACATGGGAAGTTCTCCTTTTCCTCCTGACTGGACCTAATGGTTGAGACACATCCAGAACAAAACCTCCAACAGCACGTTCATAGTCAGGAAAGCAATTCGTCTCACAAAGAACAACCAGGATGGCCCCACTGCCTTATCCTGCAAGACTACAACAGGTAGTGGTCTCTTACTGGAAAGCTTTACAGAACTGGAAAAGTACAGAAAACCTATTGCCAACGTTTTGGACTCGAGCAAGATTTATTCTAGCACAAAGCAGCCTTTAAGACCAGTGACTTTTTAGAAAAGTAATAATGACTTTTGCCAAATAACATGTAGGTCTTGCTAACTGCACAATGAACAAGGGGAGTGCTTAGTTTTTTAAAACAGCCTAAAATCTACTCTCACAGTTAACAGTTATTAAAAAAGATCATTAAAAATTTCTGCTAGTCAATTACAGCATAAAGATATTTTTTGAACTACTACTTTTCACAGTTCTCAAGATCAGAAAGCTTCTTCTCAAAACTTAAACACTAAGGTACTGAACTTGCAGGATAGTGGTGCTTAATAGCTCACAGATGAACACGCATCTCTGAACAATTGCAAAACAAGCGGGAGCGAACAGTCTCAAAGTGACTTTGCTATATTTAGGAATAGCACAATCAATACAATACAGACATCAACTCCACAAATATAACTCGGGTCAGTCGCCAATGCCTGAAGCCAATACATCTGCAAAAAGAAGTAAATAAATAAATAAATAGATAAATCAGTCTGATAGCATAAGGGGGAAAAATTCCAATAAAAGGATTTGCCAAGCACAGAAGAAATGCTTGCTTTCTTTCGGGAGAATTTACCAAATCTCTGTACAAGTTTAGCAATCTCTTAGCTGTTCTTCACATGCTTACTTTAATTTTGTGTTAGTTAACGTGAGATTTTTGAGCAGTCAAAAACAGTGAGGTGATACCACACACCGGCTCAAAAACGACTGCAAAAAATAGTAGCAACCTAACAACCTCTATTGACAAAATAACTCTGACTTTGCAGCTCAGAGGGAAATGTTGCATTATAATCTGGATGCAATCAAATCTCTGGTGGGTTTGTAAATCATTGCTAAGAATAATCTGTCTGGTTGTTTACACTATTTAAAAGAATACTGGTGTCGACACCCAAAGTTTGATTTCCATGTTGGTCTGAACTATTGCATCTGTAACTGTTTGCAGACAAAATTTTGTCATCTCTATTAGTTGGACGTTCTGGAATAGTCAAACATTGTAGTTATTAGGTCTCCACAAATCATAAGTGATAAATTCCATTTAGAAATGTTTGTAAAAGAAATTGAAAAGATAAACCCAAAAACTCCACCAAAACATCTACCACCAGACCGAAAGACATCCATGGAAACAGTACTGTGGGATTTTATACTTACCGTGTTACTGACTTCTGGATCATATACGTTCCATTGACGATGAAAAATTCTGTAAGTTTACATAGCTGTGAAAACAAGTAGATTTGACTACTTATGGAAAGCAACAGTTTGGGTGTGGTTTCCTTCTTTTTTTTTAAAAAAAAAAAACACAACAAAACCCTAAAAAGTTATTCTACAGAATTAATCTTTATCAGCTAGTTTTAATACATGCAATTGTATTCACTGGATGGGAAGAGAGGAGAAACAACAGTTGAGCGCATCTGTTTCCAAATATTTGATTGGATATGGTTCAAACGGTCTGCAGCCCAACTCTTACAAGAAGAGGTGCTCTTATTAAATAATACAAGTCCTTTGTATATGGTCTTGCACCTGCTCTTTTCAGTGGAAACCACTTTTATACTGTTCTTCACTCCTACGATGTTTCTGAGCCATAGCAGCTAAGAGTAAGGAACCTAGATTTGGTGCTCCAAAATGTGACACCCATAAATCCATTGCTGTGGGTGTTTGGAAGTGACTAGTTCAGTGCATTTAAAATTAATAATTGTATTTACATGCTCTGAGTTTGTAAGTACACATTTTCATTGTTGCTGCTATTACAGCCAAACTACATTTAATACAGAATCACATTTTTGTTGTTGTTGCTACCATTATATCTGAACTAGATTTCATATGGTATCAGTTAAACAAATATAAGCATCCTATCTGCATTAGCTTCATCCACCCTTGGGCATTAAACTGATTTTCCTATTTTTTCTATACGGATATAGATGGACATTCTTTTATAGCCTGTAGGTTCAGCTTCAAAGTTTAAGGCAACATGCTTTTGAATCTTAGTTGTTTCTGAACAATATCGGAAAACCTTGCCATCTGTAGCTTCCGCCTCCTCTCATGGAAGTGAGCCTCTAGATGCAGGGGCATTGCGTTCAAATAACTAGAAGTCAACCACATTGCTTCCTTCTGTTTCTCACTTTTTGAACCATGGTAGTACCAGCAAAATACCAGACAATACAAGTATTTTCAAATACTCAGAAGTAGACTCTTCTCAAGAGCCCTTACCAGTAATCTAGCTCTGCTCCCACTGAAATTAGTGGGACTTTTATTACTCTCTTGGGGAGGGGGGGAGGAAATCCATGGCTCAGCTCAGGAAACATTACATACTTCTGCAAAATTACTTATTGCAGCGAGAATATAGAGTTTTTCTCTGACCTGAGAGGCCAGTTAAGAAGAGCTTCGAGTCCCTCCCTGATACTTACTCCAAATGTCACCCAAAATTTCTGGCATCGCCCACGTGCCAAAACCACTCTCCTCCTACGGCAGAGAAAGAAGAATTTTCTCCTCCAGAGAGAAATTACCAAGATGAATGACTGATGAGCTTTTCAAACGAAGACTGTACTTGGTGAAGAATTACCTAAGAAGGGTTACCAAGCCCCAGAACTACAAACCCCGCAGATCATTCAAGACAAATTTCTGAGCATTTGCTAGTTTTAAGCATAATTGACTTGTGAAACTCATCTGGCCTAAGAAGCCACAATACGACACGCTCTAACACGCAACGATATGGAGTTGTGGTGGCATACCATAAACAGACCACAAATGTAAGAAATCAACACACAAGGTTATTTTTAAATCTGTTTCAGAGAAACTGTTTGAGGACATAGGTAAGAGGGTGTGTTTGTATTCCTTTTAATGGTTCCTCACATATTTTTTTAAACAGGTTTTTTGTTTATTTGTTTAGTACAGAGAATTCCTGGACAGGAGACTAACATTTATAGCAATGAAATAGCAATAGCAAAGTATCTCTGTTCCCAAGATCATCCCTCCAACTAAGAAAAGCAAAAAACAGAAAGCCTCATCTGCCAAAACCAGCCCAAGTAATTTCTATTGTTGATTTCTTTTGAAGTTAATGCTACTGAAGCCTAGGGCAAACGAACCAATCAGGTCCTGCATTTTAGTTTTCCAAATAGCTATCCACACAAGGTTTTGAGCTTTACAAACAACTAAATCAGCCTTTAAGAAGAGAGTTTGTTTTAAACTGATCCAACTAAACTATCAAAATTATCCAGTATGACTTAAGTGCTGCCTTCCAAAATGCAACAGTTGAAACTTTCGATTCAGATTGGGAAGAGCTAGACTTACTGTTGCTCAAGGCGATGCCCCAGGCAGTAATGCTTATTTTCTCCTCACTTTATTCCATAAATGCATCTAAAGATCACTGTGACTGGACCAGTAAGTTGAACGATGAAAAACAATCAATACCCATCATCACCACGCACAACAGCAAACGTTAGAAATATGCACACAAAGCACACATATGGTTCCTATGATATAAGCCCTGCAAAGTGAGGGTCTCTATTTATAGGCAATACAGCTCCTATCCATCATAGCAGCTTATGAGCACAACAGGCGTTTAAAGTGAAAATATTCTTACACTGAAAAAGTAGCCTTGTACTAAACAAGGCAGCAGATACTTTGTGCTATTGATTTGGGTAGAGCAATGCTCTCAGAAGCATTCATATACTGGTTTTGTTTTCAAAACTTGAGGAAAATAAATTTGATTTTCATAGGCCTTAAACACTTATTAGGTTTCTAATTCTAGGACTCAACCCTTTTCCCTGCTCCCTTTAAGAGCTTTTTCAAAACAGAAAGGACCAGCTGCAATCTTCTTGGTCAAAAAAAACCTTCTAATGGAAACACCAACTTCCTTGCACACCCACTCAGATGTATAAAAGCTGTGGCAATTCATCATACAGGAATTTCACAGCATCCCAGACTTCTTTCTTTCTTTCCCCATCTCCTACAAGCACACTAGTTAACTTTATTCTATGTTCTTAAAATTTGTGATATTTATGTATTTCAGTATTCCATTTAGCTTCAAGTGCCTGAAGCACTGTAGTGTTTTGCTGAAAACTGTGCATGAAAATTTGTGTATGAAAGAGAATCCTTCTCACTATTTTTTGAGTAACCAGAGATACGGAAAATTCAAAAGCCTACTTTTGGGTTGCATTAAATTTACCCTACCCTTTTTCAGATGAATTTAAGACAATGGAAATAAACTAGCTACCTTACTAGCTTATTCCCAGGAAAGGATCAGTCAGTGTGAAAACTTTCTACCACTTACTGTCCAGTCCACAGGACCCACCAGCTCCTGTGTGATCCTTTATAATTCGCCATGTTATACAAGTGTACACTCCCTTTACACTTTACAATGGAAAAACTAGATTTAAAAAAAAATGTAAGTAATTAAAAAATCCCCCTACATTCATCCCAACAGCAATGAACACAGTTGAGCTCAGCCACACTGGTAAAATTAGGTAGACAATTTTGCTGCATTGCCTTTTTAGTTACTTGCCCACCAGAGCATAACTTCCTTAAAATATAGTTACATTTTTCCCCCAAAAAAGTTCAACCCACTCTCACTGAATGATTTTTACTGCTTGCACACAAAGAAAAGGTACTTGGAAGTAGTCTGCTTTCTGCCATACACATACCTTGAAGACAAATCAAAGTGAGATCTGGCATTTGTGTGTATATATATA
>VZTL01035504.1:1817-22907 GCA_013400535.1 Scopus umbretta | reverse complement strand
TGCACAACAGCTCCCGACAGAGGAAAAAAGAAGACAGTTTTTCCACTCCTCGAAGTTTCACAAGTCACAGAATTTACTTTCCCTGACACAGCAGAATTACTGTCTTGGATCACAGGCTAAATTAAACACACAAATTACATTCTCCATATAAACAGAGTTATACATGGCTTAAATAGCATGGTTTTATTTTCCTATTGGCACCAATTGGTACAGTAGTTCAGTTGAAGCTTAAGACATCTGTGATGTCAGTTGCTTTAATGGGAAGCACTGACGTGACTGGCTCCCGTTCCCAGACGTGAAGTGTGCTGGTTTCCATGGGGAGGATGCTGACTGAAGAATTCCTACCGCACTTCCTATCAGTTGTTTTGAACAGCAAACACTGGCTCCAGGGGGGAAAAAAAAAAACCAAAACACAACCAACCAACAAACCAAAAAAACCAAACACACACCACACACAAAAAATCAACTCAAAACAACAAAGTCTGTTTGGGCATCCAAAAATTCACAAGATGATGTCATCCTGTGCGACAGATTTCTCTGCAGCTCCCTCGCCAAACACACATGCCCTATCAAAAACCCTGCTCTACATTCCTGCCAGCTGGGTTCTGTATTTACAGAAGAGAAAGACATTCATAATTTTTGCCTTGCTTGTTTGCCATGGTAGCTCAGTCGTAACCGAGTTCCCCCTCTAGGCCCACAAAGCAAAAGGGACAGTCAGTCTAAAGGAGATTTCTTAGACTAATCATAGGAAGCTCATGGCAATTTCTTCCCTTCCAAATTCCCATGCAGATTTAAACCATGTAACAAGTCAGAGTACCAGCAAAGGAAAAAGAGGGGATGAACTTGAGACAAAGTAAAACCAAAGACTGAAAAGACAGCCAAATGAAGTTAAAAAACAAAATAAAGTAGCAGTAAACCATACCCAAATCCCCTAAGTATTAAGGATTGTACTTTTCTGCAGAAGTCTTTATCTGCTACCAGCACGCACTATGATCCAGGTAAGAGTCTGAATCATGCGATAGTTGCATTGGTGACTGCATCATTCGTTGTAAAGATTTCACAGCAGTGACATGTTTGCTTTCTTCCGTACCTGCTACTCTGTTCATATGAAAACACAGTCCCCAACTTCATCCACGAGAGTTAAGAGACTAACAGCAGGCATTATTATCAATATGAACTAGCAACTCTAAACATACCACTTTTCAGCTCAAACAGATTTTATAAAAATCCTTCCTCAAGGTTTGCACAGAAGGGAAAGCATATTTTTTTTACTGATTAAACAGTGACCATGGCCTTTACAACTGCCTTCTCTTTATTCTCTTCTCCCATCAAGGGTCAACTTTGAGGCCAGATGGGTGGCATTAAATCTGTAAAATTCCTGCTTTAGGAAAACAGGTGTGAAGTTCCAGACTTGCAATTACAGACTACAGGCTAACAGACTCTCTTTGAGCTACTAACTACCCTTAAAGTGTCTTAACTGTATGGTTTTCTATGTGCCTGAATATCTACTTCAGGGTAGGAAAGGGTGAAGGAGCTTCATACCTAATTCATGCCTTGTTCAGTGACCAGAAACAGGCAGCTCATCCCTACCCCAACCTGCTGGCAGGAACTTACCAACTGGGTAGGCTGTAGTGTTCATACATCTCCTCCCTTTTAAATCTTTAAGTTATACCTCATGAAAGAGGAGAGGAGCTTCCCCTTGGGAACTTGGGAGTCACATTCCCAATTTCCTTGTAGGTAGTACTTAGAGCAGCTTCAAGTGGCTGGAAACATGGGATCGGACCGGAACCTCAAATGCAGCCCTAAATACACCTCAAATTCCCAGTAGGGATCAGCCTTTTCCTCTCAGCTTCTCAGTGGTTAAGTTAGGCAGCTTTTAAGACCCTTCTCCCAAGCACTTAGGTCTTTCTAGCATCATGCAAATGAGCCCAGCGCTCCACTGTACCAGCCAAGAGCTAAGGCAAAGTAATTCAAGCAATGCCGAGCAAATCCTGTGTGATTTAGCCCATCTCCCAGTCTTCTGGGAACGAGTTTCCTGGCTGCTATTCTACCCTTCCTTCAACTGCAGTCTTTCAAAAAGTCATCCTCCCCAGTTAATTTCTTTTGTACAAGCCTCTAGAGTTCTTTCCTAATCGATGCAACTCCGATCCGCTTCTTTGCTGCCCACAGAGATCTGAAACAAGCAAACAAACCAAAAAATCCGCCTTATGATGAATGCTTATAAGGTCACAGCTGAATTTCAGCAAGTTGCAAGTTTGCAGACATAGAGTTAACAGCCAAGAACTGTGGAAGTCTGAGAGGAACACGTGACACTTTGAATCAGTTGTAAAAGCTGCAAGTTTTCCCTCTCTCCTCCTACTCCCTTTCCCTTCTCACAAACAAAACACAGAAAGTTCAATGCTGAAGGCAAATCTCAGGTTTCTTAAACAAGGGTAAGATTATACTCACGCTGAAGTCTAAGAAGAGGAGAGCAAGACCGCTCTATCTAAGAGTATACGCCTCTTTCCACCTAGTACCTCACTGAGATAGTATTGAAAAATATCGCTATCATCACAAGCTTTTTAGTACAAACTAAATAGTACAAACTGATGTCTACAAAACACAAACTCTTATTCCAGGTTGGAAAGCAAGAAAGAAAATACCTGCATTTTCTTTCCATGGACTTCTGGGACATAATCAGACTCTTCCTCCATTACTTGGAATACGACTACCTTGTGAACTAACCCTACTGTTCTCATCACGTCAAAGAACAGCAGCCGTTGAGAGCTGCAGACTCTACAGCAGTTTCAGACATTTCACACGGGCCAGAGCAGCAAAACTGGAAGGTGGATGGGATCTAAAACAGAGCTGAATTGATTTTCACCAGAAGGCTGAATACGAACTTGATATATCCCAGCCACCAAACTGACTGTCAAGATAGTTCTACAAATTCTGTAGGTGACTCCAGAAATCTCTCATAGACATAAGGTTGTATATACACAAAGAGAAAAGCAGTCTCACAGTCCACTGATTTTAATTGTGAGGATGATAACTTCAAGGAAACTAGACACTGCAAAAATTCTGTCTGACTCCAGAGAGACAAAGTTGACAGTGAAAGACTCTCAGAAGAACTGCACACCACTGTTTCACTAGAAGCTAAATTTGAACCATCTCCCCATACTGAAAAGGTATTTCTGATCCATAGCTTGAATTCTGGGAAGCTGCTGGCCCACAATACTAGAAAGCAAGTACCACACACACACAGAACAAACTCCCTGGGCTCAGGATCGACTGCTCAATCAAAAATCATGTAAGCAAGCAAGCAAAAAAAAAAAATAATAGGAAGACGTATGTATACATTCCTTTAATAGTTATAAAACAAAATGCAAAGAAGAGATTCTCCAAGACAGGTGTATTTCTTTTCAAAAGGGGAATATTTCATTAAACTTAGGTAAAAAGCTGCTACTTCACCAGACTGGCTAATGGAGGGAGATAAAGGAACAAGAACACGTACACCCACAGGTGCAAGAGAAATAAGCAATTTTTGCCAGCAACTTCAATGCTTGCATTGTGATCCTGTGATTTGATATTGCACTGTAGATCAATAGAGGGGCATTGGCCAGAATTTAAATAGGCACAGAGAAGTGGACTCACAAACAGAATGGACCATGGCAAAGTCTGAGAACAACTAAACTTGTTGAAGGTAACTCTTGTGGGGGGGAGAAAAAAATTAAGAATATAGATATTTGCTCATGTATGGATGAGCTGTTCTTCCATTATTTCAAAGTGACAGGTTTGAAAAATCCAGGAATATGAAGACAGTTACCAGACTACAAAGCTGTGACTGCCTAGAACAGAAAAACTCAGTTTTTGGTGGGGAAAAAGGAGGTAGCAATTAAACTAAAACCAAGTAGATAAATATGTTATAAGGCATAACCATTTCCCTGGCAGAAAAGCACGTAATTGCCCATACAGCATCACTGCAAGTGTATCAGACATTACTGATCTCAGACTTATAGCTGAAGAGGCAGGCAGTGCTCACGAAAATGAGTGCCCTCTCACTCTGCAATACCCAGGCACTACTCTACAATCAGACTTTTCAATGAATACCGAATAGGCCGCCTTCTATTTGTTCATGGGGAGAAAAGTGTTGTAACTCAGGAAACTTCACACAGTCAAGTGTTCAGAGCTACAGAAGTCATATTTCTCTTTTAAAAGCATGAAGGCTACATGCTGGTGGAGATGCATTTATTAGCAGTACCTGTGAAGAAAAGCTTTCACATCAATGGCTTTCCAGATCATACAACCTTTTTCAAGAAAAAACAAAACAAAACAAAGCTTGGGTACTGAGGGGGGTTAAAAGTGTGGGTTGTTTTTCTTCTTTGTTTTCTTCTGAGGACATACATTCATTAACCATTTACCATAGACACGTGGCAGCCTGCCTCTCTCAGAAGCACTGCATTCAGGCCCCATTCTCTAGAAGTTATATTCAGCTGTATAGCACAAAAGCCCCAGAAGAACTATGTGATAGCTGGGTACCAGGTTAAGTTCAAAGCAAAACACAAATTAAAATGCAAAACACATTTTGTATCAGGGAGTGGTGTACCTGTTGGCTGGAAAGGACTCACCTAAGTTCCCTACTCCAGAACAGTGTCCCTCCCTGTCTTAGATCTCACTCACCTCTTTGAATGTAAAAATTACCCCATCAAAGCTGTACTGCTCCACTTACACAGAAGAATGGGTGTAGCTCTCCTTGACAGCACCTGTTGTTCCCAGGGAGGCAAAGCCCCAGACAAAGGGCTCTTTGTCCAACACCACCTTCCTTGACCAGCAGACAGCATTAAATTGCACTTGAGGGAGCGAAGAGTCTAAATTGAACGTAAGACAAGGAAGCACCCCCTCTGTCCCCAAAGTAACAGAAGTTGGCAGCAGATACCATCAAGTTGTCAAGCAAAGGATGTTTGCCAGTTTAATGTTTGCTCTTCTCTCCAGGGCCGTGAAAAGAACCATACAATGTACTTACAGAAGACCCAACATACTATAAACATCTAAGAGTGCTCAGTATCACCAAAGGAAAAATCCAAGCTCTTCCAGATCTTGAATGCGTCAGATTCAGGGTGGGTACAGAGCAACGGCAGCTGCTGACACCATCTCAAGACAACTAGTAGATGCCTAACTCACACCACACTTCAGAGCTCTCCTCCCTCAGTGTCCAGGGTCTAACTAACCCAGAGCAGGCAGCAGTAGGCCTACTAGGACTGCAGAATTGTGTCTCAGAGGCAGGCATGCCTTTGGAGATGAGAAACTTCTACAGCTGCACGTTGCAAAATCTCAGGGAGCTCTCCTGCTCTACCACTGCAAAGGCAAGTTCACTCTTGAGAAGACCTGCAGAGAGCGTATTCCTCTGTGTTAGCAGGACGCAATGAGGAACAGGCCCATCAGGCACTGCTCCATGATTAACAAATCAAACCAGTAGAAACAGGTTTCAGTAGGACATTCATTGCACACCAGTTCTAACACCAGAGAAGGGACTTCTGACTCATTCCCACCCAGCACCCCACCTGGGGAAGGTTTACATGACAAGGTTTTATGTTTCCTCATTTAAGAGACATTAAGAAAGCTATCAGCTTAGGTAAGCAACTAGACAGGGCACCTGCAATTACTCTGCATTAGCAATTGCACACCTTCACTATGTGGTAGGGAAGTGCAAATTCAACAGGAAGAGTATTTCCAACACCCCGGATGCGTGTTACTGGGTGTTACTTTTATGAAGACCTTAGAAAGTATTTTCTTTATTAGCTGCCTCCTGTGAGCACGCAGGTGGCAGCAGCGACACAAGAGATATTCCCTCCAAACCCTGGGCAAAGCTGAGTAGACATCATCTCAAGGGAACAGCTTTGCTCTCAGAAGGTAAAAAACCCTCAAATGGATAGGAGAGCAAATGAACCATCAGTTGCAACAGAGATAAGGCCCTAAAAAACAACAACAAAGGTCCTGTTATGACTTGATTAAATGTGGGAGTGAGTATTTGGGGCAAAATAACCTAGATGCTGCCAACCCATCCCAAAGTACTTTTTCTTTCATCGCATACACTCACTAATAGTAGCACAGCCTTTGAAAGAAAAGATTACGCTGTGTAGGTGGGAGTACGCACGCACACGTGGGTCACTCCACAGCCCTCTGTGCTGTTTTTCCTGTACAGCAGGTTTTAAGCAACCACATCCAACTCCATCAACTTTCAAATCAGTGATCAGCACACATAAGGAACTGTGGCCACGTAGCACAGGCATTTGTAACAGATTGAGCCTGGGCTGTTCAGAGTTAGAGCAGAAGACCTCTGTGGCCTGAGCTGATGAATCCTCAAAACCACTTTTGATAGTTTTGAGCTATATAGCCCTGGAAGGTGACATGAGAAGGGTCAGACAACACCCAAAGGCCACAGTGTTCAAACCCCAGGACAATGTCTTCAATGCCTTTCAGTTATCACAGAATACGCTTGAGATGTGGTCACCAGCACCCCTGGGACACATCTTCCCATGCAGGTACCTCTGCAGAGGAAAGAGGCGTTCCTCTTGGTGAGCAGCAGCACAGCGACGTCTAGTTCTGCAAGATACCAACGTGCCCTGTATCTTCCAAATTCAGATCATAAAACGGTATTTTCCAGAGGCAATTAAGGGAGACATTTATCAAGGTAAAGATTACAGTGCTGCCTAAGCCAAAACTAGCAGTAACATTTGTCATCTGCTGGAGGGTATGGATGATACACACTCAGTTTTAAAGTAGAAATTTAGTACTAAGGATATCATAGTACCAGGAACAATCTAAAACTAGCTCAGACAGAAAGCTGGTAAGACCTTCCTATAGGTATCAAGTGTGAATTGTGTACCTGAGGAAAGCAGAGGACACCAAAACAATATGCACCTGTTGTGATGGTTTACCTGGGACTCTTGTGAAGTCCACTCTCTCATGCCAAGACAGGGCACTATCAGGACAGTAATTTTGATCTGTTCTCCATTCCATATGCACATGAAGACCTCTTTTGTTTTAGGAGCCAGAAACACATTAGCCATTTGGTTTTAATTACATGAAAACTGAACTTGATGCTACGTTAACTTTAGCTTTTATAAAGAGAAGCAGACTGGAAAGAGTATTCAAGAGGGAATGGTTAGACTAACAGCCGTCATATAAGACTGTTCTTCAACAGCAACAGCAAAAATTAACCATGTCAGCTATCCCCAACAGAAACAACCAGAGGAGCAGTTTCCCAGTAGGGTAAGGACCATCAGTAGGACTGCAGAACTCAGGTTCTATTAATGAGATTTCACTTAAATGTAAAATACAGCTTTTTCCTTCTTCAATAAGGCTTTCTTGTATTTAGGTTTAATAAGTGTATCAAAACCTGATTTAGCAAGTAGCAAAATAAGATTTACTTTATACTTGTACTTATATATGCAAGTGATGACTCTGTGGTACTTAAACCCCTAATCTCAGGAGAATAACATCAGTTTCAACTTTCCTTCCTGCTCAACCATTGCAACCAAAATCATGCTGCAATTTGCTACATTAAAATTTTGCTAGGGGTTAAAAAAAAACCCAAACAAAACCAACGTTATTTCATTAAAGCCAAAACAAACTTGGAAAGTCATTTTAATGAACTCTTATGTTCCATCTCTAAGGATCATTCTGGTAGGCAGCATAAGCAGTAATGTCAGTTGCATGTTCATAGTACAGGTCTTACTTGACAGAATTTTAAAGTTACAGCACGCAAAAAGTCAGTCCTATAATCAGAAAAATTATACAACAATTCAGTTTACAAACCTTTGCCTATGAGGACATAAGTTGCATCCTCTGAAAACAAAAACTAATGGCTGAGCCCTATAAAAACATTCTGCCAACTGTTCTAAGTTGTGCTTTCTGCAAAGATGGAAAGTGCTTGCACGCAAACTGGGGGGGGTGTGCCAGCCAGCTCGCACGGCAGTCACCACCGGACAGCAGTGCCTTTTGGGAGCAGCATGTCCTTCCATTGAAACGTGATGATTCTAGAGCACTCCCACCTCCCAGCCTTCCCAGAGCTCACTGCAGAGCAGATGCCCCAGCTAGCTCCAGAGCTGCCAGCATAACTCTATCAGGCCAGTACCCATCCCAGCGAGTCTTCTTAGGCAGCTACGTTAAACTTTACCTCTTCAGTGCAGGGTTCTGGATCCCAAAAGCAGTGATGCTGTGAGGTACTGCACAATGCAGCGCTGAAAGCACAGCCACTGTTAGCTTATAGATTTCTGTATGATACTCCACAGCAGCATAAATTTATCTTTTGGGTACGGAAGATGCTTCTAAATGCATTTAGATACTATCACTCAAGCACCAGACTGCAGTACTTTGCTAACTAAACCTTCACACGTGTAGACACATCTCTCTTGTAGGCAAGCCCATCAGACAGGCTCTGGTACTGCAAGTGAGCACTGACCATTTTTGTGAAGTTCCTTTGGCAGCATTGGGGCCTACCACACATTCAGTAAGTGCCCTCGCTACATGTCAGTTTCTGAACTTTCCTGTATTTTCATCTCATTAATGAGGGGTTTATGGCAGGGAACTTTCTGGAGATTGTTTGACAGCAAAACATGTTCTGCCAACTAAACACACACTTTCCATGCATTAAGATAACCCAGGAAGAAAAACACATTGATACTTTTGCAATATCTTAAGGGGCAGATTTTCATTTTGCTGGTATCTATGTAAATTTAAGCTGCAAGTTTAAGCTATAAATGAATGGAAGAGTTGAGTGAAAAATTTCCTAACTCTTCCTATGAAGAGTTAGGAAACCCTGCTTAGCAAGTCTTTGTCAATTCCTTTAAAAATTAAGAACCAAGCTTTAGTAAACCCCTTAAGATCCAGTCTTTTCTCATGCCAATAACCAGTTTATTTTCTGTTCTCCTTCTTCCAGGAATCACAGTGAGGGTTTTAAAATGCACCATTCAGTTTGAAGGAAGTTAAGTGTTTATCTGGCCACAGCACTAAAGCTTATGCAGCCAGGAGGCATTTAAAAAAAAAATAAAAAAAAAATTCCATGTTACTAAGCACAAACACTAGAAATTGTTTTATAGTAAGAAAGTTTGAATTCAGAGATTGTTAAAGCCACATATATTATGACACTATATGCAATCACACAAAAGCTTTTAAATATGTCTTAAAAAAATTAACCTTCCAGAAGTGAACTCTAAGGAGAAACAATATATAGGAAAGCAAGTGCTGTACGTTTCATCTCTGAAATACGGTGCATCACTGCAGTTGCAGCACTGGTGTGATTGAAACGAAACATTTCAGTCAGCTCTTGTACAACCCAGCACACCCTCACTGCACCAACATTTTAAAGGAGACTGTAAGAGAGCCGAGTAGATTACGCAATTGACAATTGGCTATACCGAAGACCAAGTAAAAACATTAAGCCCCCATCTTTGCTTTGTAGCCACAGCTCTTTCAGGTCACACTTTTCAGCTTTGAGAATTTTTGTATCTACTGCGCTAAAATAAGCACTTCCCACTCATACAGTATTGTTCTATTCAGCTTGTGAATAGGGACATTAAGCAGCAGGAGACAGTATTAAAAATAACTTCCTAGGAAAGTAAAAATAATGTGAATTTGTAAAATAAATATGGATTAGTTGCATCATATCTACTTGGCACAACAGTATTACTGCATCATCCAAAAAGGCAGACAGTGACAAGGAACTACCATGGTGCATTACTGTAAAACTGAAGTATTATTACGAAGGGTCCCTGCCTTTTAACATGGAAATATTAAAAAATCCCCTCTAGCTTGAGTATGCAGTGAAGCGTAAAACCCATTCCATCTTTGACCAAACATTTCAAGGCATTTTCAGACAAACATTCACACCTTTGTCACCACGTTCACAGGTGAGAAACACTCAAATTGAAATCGATTCTTCTGCGTAGCTACGTGTTCTGTCAATGTGCTGCCCAATGATATACATCTATTTAGCAGCCCTGGGAGTAAGTCGGCATCTCTTGCGCTCTGTAGCATCATTAAAAAGTTAAGTCACAGACACCGACGTAGGCTTAGCTTCACTCTGTCAAATAAAGCGATCGGTGTAAGTGGTAGGCAATTCATTCTCTTTGAATTTGTATTTCAGGTGAACAGTAGCTTTACCTGCATAATGCACAGGGATTTCTATCTTTGGCCCTATGACGTAGTGACCCTCCTCCAGACTGTGAGCTGTAATTGTTGTCCACTGCCGACATGAATGAATCAGAAGGTAATCGCTCTCTCGAAGGCCTTCTACAGTTTCTCCTGCAAAACAGATGTAGATTTTTTTTTTAAAAAAAACAATTACAAAAAAAAAAATCACACCTACTGCATGAAGAATTAGGAAAACTTCATAAAAATCATGCTATTCTTACTATTGTTTATTTTTTCAGACACTTTGATATTTATAAATCCAATTAAGTTTCAATGCTAAACAGCATTCATTTTGCAATGCAAGCACTTTACCTTACACAAAACAAGCATAATCCAAAACAACTCAGTGCCTGAATACAATACCACAGAGATGTAATCCAGATTACTCAGAGGTGGCTCTGGGGCTTCTTTTTCAGCTTTCTGCATAAACAGGCTTTTCATATCTCTATTTATGTCTTCCTATCTCACTTAATACAGATACTTGAGAGCTCTTTCTATTTTTATATAAAGGAAATAAGTACATTTTTGTATGTTGAAAGACCAGCATAGCACTACCCTACAGCCGCCTGAAGCCAAAACTTGTTCATCAGTACAAAGTAATTGGGTATCACACACGCAGATACAAAGATTTCAGCTTTGTCATTCTAACCTTTTGCAAGTTACTGCTTAATTAGCCACTCCTATGCCTGTAAACTTAATCCTGCCACTTGAGGGTAATAAAAACGAAAGAAAAGAAAGAAAGGGNNNAAAAAAAAGAAAAAAAAAGACACAGGGGGGGGGGGGAAAGAGACATTAACACACACTGACATCCTCTCTCAGAGATAAATTCAACCAGCAGCCTCCCCAGATAATGTCCAGCTCATCTTTGCAATGCCCTCTGTTGTACTGTGGCGTCTGCCAAACCCATCCCAAAGACAGCCAGAGATCCAGCTCTCCTTTCTTCCCCCATCCCTACCAAGTCCTCTGCATTTCCATCAAGGACCCTCCCCTCCTCCACCAGCTGCAGTGTCTGATCAGGGCAAGAGAGTTCTGCTTGGCTTTCCAGCAATTGCAAGTCAGGCAGACCACTCAAAGTGCCAGCTGCACATCCCAAGCGTGATGGATGAACAATGTTTCATAGAGCAGGGCGTATCATGGCAGACTGCTCTTAACACACCTGCAGTCCTGCTCGGTACGCTTCTGTGTTAAACACACAGAAAACAGCCTTTCTCAAGGTGCCTTTAAAGCAGCCACATGAATTTTCAGGAACACTTAGCAGACGCTCAACACAGGCCAAGAATAATGAAGCTTTAAATTTCATTTTCCCCTCTCACCCACCAGCCCTCTGCAGTTACAGCCAAAAAACAGAGCAAGTAGTTTAGCCCTAGAATCAAGTTTGGACAAAACCCATCCCCTTCAGCTACTACAACAAACTGCACCTTCTCTTCACTGTCCTCTGATATTCTGAAGCCAGTGGAAGAATGAGACTTTCCTCAGCCTGGGGCAGCAGACATTTCACCTGTTCAGGCTCTGCACAGGAGAGATACTTGCCACTGAGCTTTTTTTTTTTTTGCCCACACCAGGCAATCTTTTCCACTGTAGGCAATGGCTACTACACACCCCATTCCTGCTTGATTTCATGCTCCCATTCTATCAGAAAGCGCCCTCCTACACAATTCAAAACACAGCAACTGGTGTGCGTGAGAATTGTTACGATTTGAAATCAGAAGAGACTATTATGACCATCTGCTCCAACCCTCTCTGGCCACAGGATTCTGCTGATTTCCTCCAGAAACTTGGGTTTGGCTAAACAAGGGAGAGACCCCTCCCCGACCTGCCTGCAGACTCCAAGAGATGGACTTCCCTGGGTCTGCTGTCTCACAGCCTGTTAAACCTCAGAAAAGTTCCTGGTTTGCACATTTGGGGCTTTAACTTATAACTGTGGATAAACTGCTGTTACAGGGGTATAGAGAGGGAACAAAACAAAAAAAAAACCAACAAAAAAATCAAAAGCTATACAGAGCTCCTTAGTACCAGTTATTCTTGCTCCTATGAAGGTATCATTTCCAGGTTTCCTGCTTTTCCACAGCACAGAAAGTAGCTTCCAGGTAAGCAGGACATTTCAAGAACCAGTGTCCAAGTACTCCTTGGACCACATTCCTTGGCAGCCCAGCCAGGCAGACAGGCTCCTTAACACCAGTTCCTGCTCCCCGGAAAACATCACCCTTCTACCTGCAGTGACCTGGGAGAAGGGACCTCGGAAAGTGTGCCAGAACTGCCATGCAACACTGGAGAACTCTTTGGTCCCGTCCATATCTTGAAGGAAACTCAGATACATTTGCTAGAGGACTCATGCACCCACTAAATTTTACCAAATCATCTGACCTGGAGCATCTCCTCTTCTCTGCTCATGCAGCAACGCCTAATACATATAAAATACATATAAAAACTATCTTCAGCTTGTGGCAGCTAAGGGTTACAGTTTTGGGGGAAAAGACAGTAGTGCTACTATATGATATTATTTGAAACTCGTGTTTCAGTTCAGAGAGTTACACTCATGCTTTCTATAATCCGTGGCAACAAGTAATTATTTCATCCCACAACAAAATAAAACCAATGGCACCTAAGGAAAGAACTAGTATTTTACTAGTTTCACTGACAGTGGTAAACAAATTTGGAAGAAAATACAGAGCGTCTCTAGTATGCTTTTCTCTGCCTTACAATTTGTAGTTATACTTTCAGAACATTACTTAAAGGAAGGCTGGATTCTACATCCAGGATTGCAGGGAAATAATTACAGTATGGGTCATCCCTGAAGAGTGTGAGAAAGATATTCTCAGGAAAATAAAGACACCCATGATAAAAAGGTGCTTCCAGTCATGGCTCACATGCTACGATCTGCTTAATTGGTTACTCCACTAAAACTGGATGGGACGGGTGAGTGTAAAAAGCGATTACTAAAGCAGGCCCAAGAGTGACTACATCATTAAGCCTACAGCTGGAAGGAGATGTATTTTTTAAGCAGAACCTCGGAAACCACAATTTTGTTACATTAATTATTTGCTCCAACCAATTAAATTGGAAATGAATTTCATGCTTTGCCATGGGACTTTCAGCCGAGGAGAGGAGGTGGAGCGGATGCATCAGGGAGATCACGGTCCCTCCAGCTCCCTCACAACAGGCAGGTCTATCCATACCAAACCCTGATCTTTCCTAACCTTGGGCGAACTGGATTCCTGAGGTTGCTTTACAGGAAGAGGCTCTTTGTCACCAAAGGGATTATTGGGCTTGCAAAACCACCTGGCTAATGATGGCCTCCATGCCACAGGGGGGAAAATACAAGGAAGAGTCAAAGGTGACCGAGGACAACAAAGCATGGCCATACATACTCTGCTTTCTTCCATTTTCCTCTAGTCTGTCTCCCCCTGTAAGACTTGCTTACTGTCTCCTGGAGAGGAGGACCTTTCAGGCAGGAGACACCTCTGACCCTAGCTACATAACTCAGCTCCCAGCCCAAGCACAGCCCAGACTTAGCCCTTTACAATTTCCTCAGCCAACCGTACCTTGCAAAACAGCCACACATATCCAATCTGATTTTTTCCCCCCGTCTCAATAACACGAGTTATGCAAGCCTCTCATTAATCACATTTTAACTACGTGGGAGAGAACTCTGCAGTCCTCAGATCCACGAACTATGCAACTCGGTTCTCACCTATTCAACATACTCCTACACTGCTGCTTACACAAAAATCAGACGCCATGAGAAAACAGAGAACACAGGCCACTCCTCTTTAGTAACAGTTTTGTCTCTTATGATCAAATATGGATTAGCTCTATCTTCTCATCCTCTCCTCCCTGCCCCACATGCTTGCAATATAATTAAGCCACTACAAAGAATCTACAGGCAAATACCTGCGTGTTTTGCTTTTTTTTTCCCCCCCAAATGAAAGTCGGAGAAGCAATGCAATTCCTCACCCTTCCCCAAGTTGCCTACCTCTTTCCAAAATATGAGTCAAGTTTATTCATAATAATGCCTGAGACTAAGAAACCCATCATTCGTTAACAGCGCCTAAGCCCTAAATAAAGCGTCAACACCCATCCTTGCCTGACAATAAAAGCCTCTCACCTCTGAACTGAAAAGTTAGCCAGTATGTTCTGCACAAGCTGTCCTCCTATAAGCACTCTGACCACAAACAGTACTTGGGGAACTTCATCATGCACCACCGAAGCAGCACTACAACAGCTACTCACGTGTTCCCTGTAAGTAAGATGTATTACCATTTTTTAATTGCATGATCCTTTTCCATACAATTCCCAAAAACTACAAATATTGCAAAGCCCACTATTGTTCAAGGGCAACTGCAGAGGGAACAACTGACTCCAAAAGGAAAATTGTTCACAGGTTGATACAGCTAAAAAAAAAAAAAAAAGTAAAAAAGAGAAGTAATTGTTTAATCAAGATTCCCATGCTTATTAAACACCACCTACATTAAATGCCAATATTACTTTAATAATTCTTCCCAGTTCCAAAACCGGATCACCCACATTTGCCAAATCTTGGCTCTGTCATTGTAAACACTCCGATCTCAAATGAACAGTTAAAACCTGTAGCAAGACTGGGAGTAGGATACCTCAATCTACAAGTCCAGAGATGAATTTCTGTTCTCATGTGCAGCTTTTCAGAATCAGAGAAGCCAGTACTCGGCTATGTGCAGGGATTGAGTTTATATATGGCGATGCTGCAGCACAGAAGGAAGCTCATTTCTTTTTGAGATAAGCACTGACTTCCCTGCAGGTTGTTGCCACCACTTACTTTCTAAAGACGCACAGTTTTATTTAATTTAGCATTTCACAATTTCCATACTCATTTTCCATGAGTAAAGGCTCAGGAATAGAACTGAAGACCACTCCAGTTTTGAAGGGTCTCAGCACTCCCACTTTCTTCTGGATCAACAATTAAAGCTTGGCCTGTTATGGTCCATAAATTAAAATTCATGCAGGTGATACATATTCTGGTTTGCCAAAGACAGCAATGACTTTTCAACACCAACCACTAAAGAAGAATCATGAAACAAATGAAAAAAACAAAAAACGAAAAATCAAAACCACAACACTTTTAAGGTTCTCCTCCTAGTATTGAGAAACTAACATTCAAGTCACTGCAAAATGTGCAGACCCACATGACTCACTCACTCACAGAAACTAGACTTCTAAAAATAAGTAGCGATCTACAGGAATATAAACGCTTTATAATGCCACACACTTTGTCATCTTGGCTAAGAGTTTGCATCGCTGCCCTAAAGCATAAGCTTTATGTCTGGAGGCATTAAAATAGTAGGTAACAAGCAATTCAGAGAAAGAGAAGAAGTCGCATGCAAGGTTCCAGCAACGTAACAGATACCATTTACACACGCCAGATGAACTAGATACCATCTCCTCCTGCCAGGAAGATGGTTACAGAGACATTCCTCTCATCTCATTCATCACAGAAGACTGTAAAATGAGCTTAATGCTGTCCCTTGCACATTAGTTCAAGCATGCAAAATTTGCAAAATTCTTCCTGGAACAAAAAGGCTTACAGAAAAGAGCTAGAAGCTCATGAGAAACTTAAGATGGCTTTTGTGAAATAGCTGGTGAAGAAGATGCCTGCAAAACCCCAGGGAAAATGCATCAAGATTTTGGGTCGTGTGTTTTCATTAAGCCTGAACACCATCTGCATGCAGGTAACAGATGCCGTACAATTAAGTGTATCACCCAGACTGCCTTGCTCAGTTAAGTAGGTGGTGAGTTTAATTATTCCATCTAATGTTCCACAATCACGTAACATATCATTACATATGAAAATCTCAGCAACATTAAATATCATTTCAGTGGGTGCTGCCAGGTATCTACAAAACCACACAAATGAGTAACTTCAACTTTATCCCTACTCAAGCTTGCACTAACATTTGCTAGGAATTAAGGGTTAATTTGTGGAACAGCAAAAAGATTGTCTGTCTGGTCAGGTGAGCACATTTGCTGTGAAATAACTACGAAGAACTGTCAAGCATGTGGCTAGTGTTACAAGGGAAGATTAGCAACCAAGGTTTATTTTGCAACAACTAGAAGGTAAGAGAAAGCAGAATGATTAAAAGCTGGAAAAAAAGAAAGAAGTGAGGTTCTTACTTATTTATCATGCTATCATCGCACTGAGGAGCCTTACTTACACAGTATCTGCTTCACTGGATATGCAGCTTCACTGGACTTTCCCTGGCTGAGGACCAGACAAGCCATGCATTATTTAAGATACACCTTAGCATTATTCTACAGCATCATGAAAAACAAAGCACAGCCCCAGACAGTATGAAATGGAGTTATAATCTATTGTTAAAAAAACAAAACAAAACAAACCCAAGACGACAGTATTATGGACTTCATGGCTCTGTGCAAAGAGATGTTTCAGGTCAGAGGGAGGTCACACTGCTAGCACAAATATGTATGCCAGCACTGCCTTTCCATTCCAAAAGAAGGAATCTACAACACTGTACAACAGTCAACTAATAAAAGCTGTCTGGTTTTTGGGAAGGCCAACTTGTGTTTCTGCAAGCATTTGCTAGTCACATAGTAGCTCCCACAGAGGTAACACCTTAAGGTGAATCTTCCAAAAGTTGAAACTGAATTCATAGCAGGTAAAGCTGAAGCCAAGGTCTCCTCTCAGCTTAAAAGCTGAGGGTTCCCCATCTAAAAATGGGGAGCCCCGGGCCTAGCACTGATAAGACAGCATACCTGAAGAGACCACGCACAAGTCAGAAACACCCAGCTGTGCACAGCAAGCACTTACTAACTGCGGGCGTTGCGGACACTAACTCCAGCCTCCTTGGCCATGAGGGTCTGTGAGCATCATGGGTACCTGCAGCCTTTCCAAGATAGGCTTTGTGGTATCATCAGCTCTTAAAACCAGGCTGGGTACCACAGCATCCTTTTAAAAAAAAAAAAAAAAAACAAAACAAAAAACCCCCCCAAAAACACTTTTACCNCCAAAACCCCCCCCAAAAAACACAACGCAAAACACCACACAAAACACCCCCAAAAAACCAAAAAAACCAACCCAAACCAAGCCAAACAAAACCTCATAAACTCAGGGCCATTCTCATCTGAAAATCTGTGTTCCCTTTCACTGGTGGGCTCATCCTTTACACAATCTTCAAACAACTCCCAACATTTTGGTTCTCATTCAGCCAGCTGGTTGTTTGGGCTTCTGATCTCTTGAAATCCAAGACAACGAAAACCAAGGTGTAACTGTCCACAGAAAAACAGCAGGCAGCAACTTCTTGTTCCACACAAAACAAATAAGCCAAAAAAGATCAAGGAGTACATCAGGCTGCATCACAAAGATTTTTCACTGTTAATTTCAATTTGGTCTCATTTGACGCAGGGACACATGGAAGCATCACTAGCACTCAAGAAGCACTGCACTGAGCATGTTGCTTTTATGTTGTTCTCTTACCGAGTACAAGGTCTTTGAAAAACTTACACAAAAAACCCCCAAACTGTTAGCTTGGGCAAAAATGGAAGAGAACTCCAAGTAGTCAATTTTCTAGTATCTTTGAGGCTTAGCATCTATTTTTATTTGAGTCTGAATTCAAAGAGCAGTATGAATTCTTTCACTTAGGGGACAAGACTGGGCTCCTAAATAACCCTCTCTGATTTTAATATATGCAAAAGAGGAGAAACAAAAGAAATGAATATGTGACAACTCTGTAGAAGACAAACCTGTTATATTCTATTTGTTAATCAAATACCCGTAGTGCTGTCATACATGACCATCTGATGGCAGTTGTCATCAAGGGGAGGGAAGAAACAAATGCTGTTTTTCCCTTAGAAGCACGGACTTCGTCAAAAGTCGTCGAGTGGTTTTGCTGTTTCAGGCAGACTGAAACTGCAACAGTGCATAGGACAGCTTCCATCCAACTTCCCATCTACCACAACGCTATCAACACACGATCCCTCACCTCCAGCACTCAGTCATATTACCGCAACAACATCTCGCTGGCGGGACAGGTGTCTCTTTCTCCTACAGATCATTTCACTAATACTTAAAGCTTTCTTCTTTTCTAATGCTTGCTTGGAATTTCCATTTTGGGGGAAGAAACACAAAGTTCCTATTAAGTCTGAATAGTCAGATTAGGACAATTAATTTTATTTTCTTTTATCATTGTTTAGCAGGTCATGCAACCTCTCCTCATGACAAATAACTTCTGTCTGAACTGAGGGAGGGTGGAGGGAGGGAGGGAGTCAAACCTTTTGTTTTCTGCATGCTGCATCATACTCCAGAGTATCTGTTGGGTACTTATCTATGGAGACACACCTCAATGAATGTCAAAGACTAATAAACATTAAATTACGGTAGTTTGCTTGCTTAAGCTTTGGCACTGTACTTGGTTACGGAGTCAAATCTCAATGAGCTATTCAGCCTGCCAGTGCTATTTCTTCCGCAAAAATAAAACTTGCGCTGGTCTATGATGTAGGTCAGAGGAAAAAGTTCATTAGGAGGAGAACAGCATCTGAATTTTCC
This sequence comes from Scopus umbretta, assembly GCA_013400535.1. Classification (NCBI taxonomy): domain Eukaryota; kingdom Metazoa; phylum Chordata; class Aves; order Pelecaniformes; family Scopidae; genus Scopus; species Scopus umbretta. The sequence continues at coordinate 4,201 of VZTL01035504.1, read as the reverse complement.
AGTTTGAAGTAGCAACAGGAATTTGTATGGAAAAAAATTCATATCCTTGTAACGTTCCTTAACAAAGGAAGAAAAGAAAACCCCAGAAATATTTTGTTACATGAAGAACCCTACTTGCAGCAATGTTAATGAACATTGGATTTACAAGGATTGAAAATTTTATGGGTTTTTTTGTCACTATGACTGAATAGATTCTTGGAAGAGTTACTCTGCATAAAATGCCTAATGGGAGAGAAGTAAAAAGAGCATGTAATTGTAGAAAACACTACTACTACCAAAGAAAAAGCTGCTTTGAAAGCAAAATAAGGTTGATTTAAAAAAAAAAAGAATTATCTAGCTGATCAGACAAACTTCCTTGTTTAAAGAAAAGCAAAACAACTTGCATAGGGTGTATCATGAAAAGTCTAAATACAGACTGCCAGTGAGTTAAAGGAGTAAATATCAAAATTTCTAGGAGTAAATATTGTAGTTTCTAGGAGCAAGACAGAAAAAAAAAACCCAACCAAAACAAACCCAATCCATATTAAAATTTAAACATCTCAGGGCTATAAAATGTAGTATACTAAATTTTTAATTTAAAGTGGGCAGATTCATTAGGAAAGCCTGACAGTGGTCTCATCTGACTGTTGGTCTGAACATAGTGGAAAAGATGAAAGCAGAGGGCTCTGTCCCCAGCTACATAACCTTTTGAGCTTGCAACTCAAACATCTGGAATAAAACTTGCAGTTACATCTAGGACTGTTGATAATCAACCTCACTTCTCAGTTTCCCTTCTTCCTTCCCAAACAACTTCCCAAGTAGTTTTAAATATGGGCTTCTGTTTAATCGTTCCATTCCTGCAGCACATTCATTTCTGCTGGTTCCTATTATCTGAATCAGCCAGTATCTCGGTCATGATTCAAAATGCAATCGAACATCCCTCTCTCCAAAGAAATCCAAAGTAATGTTGACTTGACTTTCCATCAACTGCATAGACTCCACATCTTTCAGTGGATGAAATGCTAACCCTGACAGCATAAGGATTCATACTCATTTTGATTTTAAGACGATTTGTATTCTTCCTTCCTTTGCCAAAAGCAAGAAAAGGAAAAAAGTCACAAATGAAACAGGGAAGATCAGGCAAAATTAGTTGAAAATCTTGTGTGCCATCTCTCAAATTAAAATTCAAACAGATGGTCTTCAGAGTTGCTTTTTACATTACAGAAGAATTAAAAAAAAAAAAGTGCCTTTTTTTTTTTGTAAACTATTTTTATTTGAGCCACAGGAGAGCCCAGGCATTGAAGCCAGCTCAGGTTTCTCACCAAGAGTTTTGGACCACCTCCTTGGTAGTTTGCTCAGAGACCATGTAGGAAACATCCAGGAGAATCATCCAACCCCGTCCAGCCCAGACTGAGACACTCAGCTGCCCAAAACTGCTTGTCTGAAAAAGGTCTGGTACCAGCAATTACACTTGTCTCAGCCTTGGATGGTGGAGGGAGAATCACTGAATCTTCTTGCAGCTTCAGGAAGAGCTGGCCAAGATGCATCCACCCAAGACAGTTTGTCCCAGATTAAGCCTCTCCCCACTGTACACCTTTTTCCTTGGAAGAAACACAACTGTTGTTGGCTATGGTTGGCCATGCTGCAACAATTTTCAGTTGTGTCTGAACAACGGAGCATCCAGTTTGCTTCACTGACCCTACCTGCCTAGGGAGGAAGAGGCAAGGACAGCATCACCCTCAGACTACCCAACATTACTACTTGCAGTACTTTGCGCATTGATGTAACCCTTCAGCCTCACAGTACTGTGATCAAACTTTGCTCCAGGTGACCATTAACTATTTCGCCATCAAGAGAAAGGAGATAAGGCTTCATTTCTGCAATTTCCAATCCTTCTGCAAAAGCCTGATACAATCAAATTGTTTCAATTCAACCGATGCTGAACTCAAGCTATCACCCACTAACAGCTAACGAGAGCAGGGACTCCCATCTCCCTCTTCTTTTTATGCCTGCCAGCAAGAAGACAGATTTATTTCTTTAGGATTAGCATTTTGCTATTGGAATGACTGGATATGCCAGTACTGTTGCAACAAATCAGCATAAACCATAATCTTGTTACAAGGCTATGGGACAGATTAATCCACTGAAAAATCCGGTTTGTTCCAAGACAAGCTTTCCTCTAGCTGCAAATACACAGAGACAGCATCTCAGCGAGTCTTCAAAAAATAACCTGTTTGACCTACTGCAGGGAAGAGCAGCACAAATATTTTAAATAAACACTAAGCGGAATTCTGGTGCCACTGCCACTGATGGTAAATGCTCTGCTGACTTCAGCAATCTCACAGTTTGAACCTTGGCATCTTGCTTGCTTTGTGTTCATAAGAAAACGGGGGGGGGGGCAGGGG
>VZTL01035499.1:0-13605 GCA_013400535.1 Scopus umbretta | reverse complement strand
AGATTTGGATATAAAAGTTTTCATTTATTTAAATTTAAAAATCAAAACAAAACAAAACAAAAAACACAGAAGACAACAAACCTGGAAGAAAGGCAAAACTGCGGAGAGCTTGTGCCTTTGCTTTATTTGCTTAGGCCAAGCAACTCTTTTTTCTTGTAGAACATTAACTCATAATTATGTAAGGAAGGTGATGCTTGAAATAAAAGGACTCTAAGCTCTAGGAGACAAATACAGAAGCTTTCAGCAGCAAAGGGGAGGGTCTTAAATGGAGTGTACTGAATATCAACTTGAATTTTTTTGACAGATCATTTTCAGGCAGAAGTTCCTAGAAGGCATACACCATAGCTAACATATAGGAGTATCCAAACTTTTACAGTGAACATTATTAAAAAGTGGTTTAGCATTCAATCTGGCTTATTCAGAGTCTCCATTATAATGTGAACATAGAAGTTGAAGGCAAGACTAGGTTTACACTACAAAGTTCAGCCACAGGTGTTTAAAAGTCACGTCTTAACTATTATTGGTACACTGAGCAAGAAGAAATCAAAACTTCTAAATGAGGTGAACATATTTCACTAGCCTTTTTAGAAGTACAAAGTGTTGTTAAGAAAGATAGAACAGATAGGCTCTGCAGTAATCTCAGCTTTATATTGTTCTCCCCTTCCTCAGTGTGCCTGGCCTGACCTTCTCAAATGTATTTTTAACAGTCTTGGGCAGAGACAGCTGGTCTGTCTGGCCCGTGTTTTGCTACAAAAGACAAAAGTCTGGGTCCCAGATGAAGATGAGGCAACAGCTTCTGTTGATGTGGAAATAGATAACTTGGTACAGTTCACCATCAAAAGAGAGTTTTACAACTGCACAGCATTAACTACAGCCCACAAGTTACATACAGTCTTGGATTCAGAGAGGTCAGTAAGTTTTGGTAAGCCATTTTAAAAATAAATGGCTTCCTTTAAATGCATCTGATTTCAGACTTACTAAAATTTACATTTCAACACTTTCTGCCTTAGTATCTTTGTATCACAAGATATTATGAAAGGTATCGCAAAATATGAGCATCAATATTAATTAAATATTGATAGCCCATGTTCTGTTTCCCCCTCCTAATTACAGAATTAATATTTTTTCTGCCAAGGTACAGGGATAAGCTACCATTAAGACCACTTAATTCTCTAGAGTAAAGGGACTATACTGTAGCATTGTTACCAATTAAGCAAAAATGCCATGTTCAAAAGGCTTTTTTTAATATAGGAATTCCTAGCTTTAGAAACTGATGAATTGCCTAGTGCAACGATATTTCTTCTAATCAAGAGTTCCCATTATCCAGAGATACCTGGATTAGGACTGGAAAATATGGCTGAAGAGTTGATTTTTCTTCTCCTGTAACCTTTCTGCTTTTGCATTATAGAGTGCTTGTTCTGGATGCAGGAAGGATTCTAAAATATGATACACCACTTAATTTGTTGCAACGAAAAGGTGACTTTTCTGAAATGGTTGCAGGGGCTGGGATAAGAAGTTAAAGAAAATAAATTAATTAATTTTTAATGAAAACAAGAATTCCTTACTCCAAGTGAAGACTCAAGGGATATGTGGCATTCCGGATGTTATAAAATGACTAGCTTACTCAAAAGCTCCCCACAACACTGCTGTTTACTACAACTACAATCTGTATATATTGATCAGGTTTCTTAAAATAACTTTATGATTTTACACAAATCATTTATTTTGATCATATTGACACTGAAACAATGTAATGAAGCAGTAATTTTCATGGCATATTTTAACTGTTGTGCTAACAGAGACAGATTGAAAAATAAATCTTGCTGTTCACACAGTTTTTAATTAAAAATAGTACTTAATTTTCTCTCACATTATGCCCTTTTAGTTAATACATTCTTATTATGATTGCAAATTCATTAAAAAACCCAAACTGCTTATTGTGTGGACATACAGGCAGATGTCACTTGGTGCTGATTTTTAGGACATGCATATTTACATGTACACTTAGGTAATTCTTGAGGCAATAAACTCTCCACATTAAGGTAATTTTCCTTTTGACCTTGTGATTTCTGAATAACTGAAAAACTATTTCAAATAACTGAAAACCACTTCTTATGTATCTAATGGAGCATTACAAAATCACACCGCCAAAGAATCCCAGAAAAATAGCGTCAGGTGGGGCTAGCTCTTTGCTAGTAGATTATCAACGCAAACCTCAATACTAATCACAATGCCAGGACAGGTTATGTACACTTGCTGAAAGCTTTAGTTAACCATACCTATGCTTCTGTAGGCCACATAAATATTTATTTTCTTTTTTACTGCAGTTCCTAAAACTCTTCAAATTCAATACCAACTCAATCTTAAAAAACTAAGAGAAGATCCCCATCAACTGCTTTGAAAAATACCCCCCCCCCCAAATTACATGAATAAGGTTTCAGTCTACAGCCCTGTTATATTACTTTAATATTGAAACCTGGTTAATATCAGGTAGGATCTTAATTTCTTGCCTGATAGAAAGCAAATCACATTTGCTGTTTTAGAAAGGTGGTGAGAAGTGATGGAGACTCTCTGAAGAGAGTTCCTCAAAGATGTGGTTCTACTACAGCAAAGGTGAATGATTTCTCTATCCTTTCCTGAAGGTAAAAAAACAAGCCTGTCTTCCTACACTACGAACAGAGTACTATCTAGTCTAATTGGCTACAAAACACAACTAAATATACTATCACTTGCACAAAACTATTAGAAACATAGGAACAACCCTGACCAAGGAACTATTAATCTTCTGAAAGTCCTGGAGAGACTGGGGTGACGGAATGTTTCTCAGGAGAGAAAACAGCTTCCTGATTTCCATCTCTGTTTTCCACGGCTTTCCACCAAGTGAGGCCAACTACCTTCCCAACTGAGCAGACCCTTCTCATACTGACATTTAACTTCCTCACAACATTCAAAGAGCCACAGGCAGGCTCTTCCAGGTCTCTGCTTCCCCCAAACTTCTCCCCATCCCTTACACCGCTCCTCTCCAAACCCACCCTTACCCGCATATCACAGGAAGAACTGGAAAGGACTGAAGTGAGTGCCATTCATAAACTGGCGAGTAAATCTTAGGCATATGGCTAGGGGAGGTAGACTTCAGTACTGACCCCTTTTGCAAGGTCCAGAGAAAATAACCTGAGGACTAGCATCAATGCTTGGTAATTTTTACCTTTTTCTTTTTCTTTTTCTTTTTTTTTTTTGTATTTGTGGGGAGGAGGATTTTCTGTGCTTACTGGTGGGCTGACGTAGCCTTACAGCTTCAGACTACCTTCAGACCACAGCTGGGAAAAGCCGCAGACTGAATAATTGCAAAGTCTTAGAGAAAAGAAAATGGCAGACTAGCATCAGCAAAAGCCAAACATCCATTCTTTCTCTTTCAGCAAGCCATAGTTCTCACATGTAGCTATGCTTTGGAAAAGGAGGTGCAGCAGAGGCAGAAGCAGCATGATATGCTCCTGCTATGTTTGCATGCAGCAAGAGCTTACCAAAGTAAACCATCTAACAGGCTTAGGGTAGGCAGGAAAAGGTGATTTTGCAGCAAGAGTATCACCCAGGGTCTGCAACCTCTACCCTCCTCACATGCCTGATGTGAAAGAGACTCCCTCTAAGAAAAAAAAAAGTGACCACTTGGCTGCCTCAAAGTCAATATTAATTCAGGCTTCACAGTACCCAACACAACCCACCAAACACAATGTCACCAGCTAACTCCCTTGACAGCACAAAGCCATGCCATAGCCCTGCAGGACGGCTCAGCACATACTTTACCTCTCCTATGCTTCCAGGGCATTTGGGGCTCAGGTCCCAGCCTCGTCCTGTGGGGCTACTCACAGGCACCCACCACCTGTGAAAGGCTCTGCCCCACATGGGCCACTAACTGCTGAGGCTCCTGAGAAGATGCTAGGCTAAGGAGAGGCAAGTGTGGAAAAACCCAGCTTAGGGCTCTTCTCAAAGGACCTTCTGACTCCGCAGGTTACCATCACTTGGGATAAGATGAGGGACTCAACTGTTCATCCCTTTGAGGAGCTCCTACGTGGCATCCTTTTCCAGCTGGGTTGCTTGGGTTAGGGAAAGGCAAGGTGGGACAGCCAGGGTATCGGGGCAGAGTCTAAAGCGTGGATGAGGCTCAGAAGGGCACCATGACTCTGTTTCTCCTTTTCACAGGGAGAAGCAGAACCTGCTCATACTCTGCTCCAACTTCCTTCCCCATAGCACTGAAAAACCCCACAGGCAGTGTCTTCCCAGGCACCACTTCCCTCAGCCCTGCTTCTAGCCCTTGCTCTACACTCTCCTGGCAGTACCACAGGAGAAACTGGAAAGTTGTTGAGGGGAAACCCTCCTCTACCTCACAGGAACATACATATTTCTGCCTTTTGCCAGCCATAGCTGGTTGCTGGCTGTTGGGGGCAGGTTGGACTAGGCTTAGGCTTAGCATCACAGCTCTTGCACTGGGGAGGCAAGAGGCTTGCAAACGCTCTGTAGCATTTTCTCTGGCTATGTTTCTGGGCAGAAGTCATCCATCGCGCAGCTGTTGACCAACATGAGGAAGGGTCTGTGATCCCGCAGGCAGGGCACAAGGAGCATAAGCATAGGAAGGGTGGGAAGTGCTCCTACTCCCAACAGGAGGGAGGAGCTGACACCCCCTTTGACCAGGGTTTACCCGTTAGTGCTTCTTCCTTCCTCCCAGTCATTCCTTGCTTTTCCTTGTACCAGCCTGCACTTTCCTTCTCAGGTTCCATTCTTCCACCCCAGACTGCAGCTTGGAGAAAGGGGTTTTTTTTCCCCCTCTCGCCCCAGTTCCTAACACTCCTTTCTGCCACTTCCCAGAGACGATCTGTCATTCCAGGGTATAGCAACCCCTTGGCAAGTCAAGGGATTACACCCTCATCCTCTAACCTCCAAAGGAATCCAAGGAAGATAGGGAAATAGTGCTGTTACAGTATTTCCCTGAGAAACTCAAGCAAGACATGTCCAAGGGACAGAAATTGCTTTTATTAAAAACATTCTAAAAGGTTATTTATAAAATGCATTTCATCATCCGCACTTGGAAACAATTCACGAACATACAATTGGTGAGGCATCTTATACTTTCAGAATTTCAAATCACAAAACAAGCTTTAGCTCTGTAACTTCATTACACACCTAAACACCACAGGCAACCATACTCAGGTTTCAAGGACTGTTTGTAGAAAGATTTCAGCCTTAATATCAGTTAAGATATCAATCAGATATCAATTTGTTTAGAGACTTTTGGTAAGCAGTACATGTGCATACCTGGAAATATCCACTTAGTACAGTGGACTCATCTTTAAAATTCAATGGTTTGTGCCAAAATACAGTACTAAAATCAAAAGACACAAAATAAATAACTTGATTGCAGAATTCACAAAACAGTTATTTAATAAATAAGGATGCATTGTGAGAGATCCAATGTACAGTAGCTTCTCTACTAAAAAAACCATCTGTATAGATATCTGAATAAATACCATATTGTGATTTTTTTTTTTAACACAAGTAAACTTACCCTTCCTTCACAATTCTCAGATTAACACTGAAGATTTAACTGCTCCCGAGTGAAGGAGTATGTGAAAGAAAAAAGTACTTCATTTATTTGCATTGAGAGTTTAACAGTTTAAAGTCACTCCCACGCTCCTACCTAACTTGTCCCAAAACTGCAAACAGCTCTTAATAGTTTAATTTCACTGCGATGTGGTCCTATTTTTATACAGGTCTGCTCATTTTACACAGTGCATTAAAGAATGAAGACTAAAGACCTACTGTAACTCCAGTAGACTGAGATGAATTTACAGCAGGGCAGAAGGAAAGGCCACAATAACTCCAAAGACATCGGAATATATGGTGAAGTAAATACATACATTTATATCTGCAAAGAAAAGGCCCCAAATAACAACTGCATACAAAAAACGTACTGTATATTGGCATTCATCCATGATTTCGCTGAAGAGGCACTTCTTTTAACGCAGGAGTTACTGCTGGACTTACTACTAACTCTTTGTAACTGTGCAACCATTTCTTTTGAACATATTATCATGTGTGACTGGGAGTTCCATGCAGACTTAGAGACATGGTCACTTTCAAAGAGGAACTAAGGAAAAAAGTCCTCAAATAATATAAAAAAAATCACTTTGGTTTTCAAGTCGTGGAAATTAAACAGATGTTAGCAATATTTTGGGAATCTTCTGAGAGGTTAAACAATGCTGATGGAATGGTTGCATGCAACTATGATTCAGTTTAAATTGGATTACTTCAAAGATATGTTTAGACAATAGCTATGCAAACAGCTGAATCAGCACAATTGATTTATGGCACTGTCATAAATCAGGCCTACTGCCAGGAGGATAATAAGCCTGTTTCAATATAGTCATAGGTTAAACAATAAATCGAAGCCCCACACGTTATCTTGACAAGCTTAATACAAATAAGATCATTCTGGAGCATACAGGGAAATGCTTAGACCCACCTGTTACTAGCGCTTACCTGATTAAGACTGGGTTGATGGATGTTGAAGCCAGTCTTAGCTGAATGAAGTGTTTTCATTGTAGGAAGTTCTACACAAATAAAATAATTCAACTGGCCTTTAACTATTGATTTAACCCTCTGAAGACAGCAGATCTGTCACCAATTTTTTTTTTTTTTTTTCCAGATCATTAGGTTTTGCTTTGGGGTTTTTTTTTTCCCCTCATGCATTTGCTAGATAGCTGGGGAGCAAACTATTTGCCTAAAGTCCAAAGAAGCGCTACCTCAACTCCCAAGTTACACACACTGCTTCCTTCCCAAAAGAACAGCTACAATACCTATTTGTGTTCAGTTTAGAGTGGGGACATGACGAAACTTAAACCAGAGATACGAGCTAAAAAGTACAAAATAGTTAGGTGAATTTTCATTTGCTAGGACTACAGGAACTAGATTTCATCCAGGCAGTCTCTCCTGTCCCACACTTTCTCCCTGAAAACAGTACAGCTTGGGGTACTCAAGGGAAAAGGCGTCGCGCACTTGTAGTTGCAAATGAAATTTGCCTTGGTCCCATTCAAGGGAAGATATACAGGTGTGGCTTTAAGATACATAAAATCACTGCAGTTTTCAAATAAGGCAGGGGGAGGTAAAAATAGTTGGCGATATACCCTTGCTCTCTGTGGAGAACACCAGTGGTATGACAGCAGCACTTGTATGTTAACCATCAAAATGAGATCAGGAAGTAAGTCCTTGGAGACACACCAAGTAACTCTACGTTAGCAAGAGCCAAGTTTCTTAATGCGGTTTGGCTGAAACAGGAGACAGCTTGCTATATAGCCTCGGCAATACCATCATGCTGTTATGAACAGCAGAAGAATCAAGTGAATGCGTAAGTCTCATTCAAGCTGCAACATGCCCTTTAGAAAGGTGCTCGAATGACTATTTAATAAATAAATTTAAGCTCAACACTGCTAGTGCTATGTGCGTTAACTCCACTTCACATTCTTCCAAAGTAAATATATTGGACCTGGGAATACCTACAGTACCACACCATGTTACCCCTAACCTTTGGTCACACTCCGTTGTATTTTAAACATACACCTCTTCAAGATTTGCTAATAAAATTTAGCAAGAAAATGTGAGTGTGTCATCACTAGCATTTTCATCCAGTATCCAATCTACAGGCAAATGCAGGACACTTCAGAACTTCAAAAACCACTCGTAGCTTTAAAGTAACATCTAGCTTTAACACAGTTAGCCATCCAGTAACACCTAACTGGAAGAGATTAAAAAAAATGAATATAATATGGCTAAAGATTAGGCTCCACTGCCAGTCAGGTTAAGTATGCACCATCAGAGTACCCTTTTGGAGAGATGGAATGCAATGGGGAAGAGCTGATATTCAGTTAAAATTAGTCTTCCGTAAATGCTTATTAGGAATTTCTATAGCGCTGACTTGGAGAGGCCAGGACCCACCAACAATTCCTGCTTGAATAGCTACGCCCATTACAACCGCTAGATCAGGATCTACAGAGGTGTTAGGTTCCTTTTCAAAGAAATCCTGAATAACTTTGCGTATTTGAGGAATCCGGGTGGAGCCTCCAACTAACACAATTTCATCCACTTCTGCTTTGTGTAGGTGGCCTTCCTTCAACACCTGCTCAATGGGCACAAGAATCTTCTCAAAAAGGTCCTCATTTAACATCTCAAATAGCTTCCTAGAGATTTCTGTTTCAAAGACAACTTCGGCAAAGTTGTCCTCTACTTTTGAAGAGTCTCCAAGATCTTTTGCTTTGTGTGAAGGCTTGTCTTTTAGCCCAGTGTTTGTTTTTCCCTCACTTTCTGGAAGTTCTTTTGTAAGCTTCCTTTCTGGCATCGTCAACGACACCCTTAGCGTAGCTGCCTCACGAACAGTCAAATTTAACTTAACTGCTTCCACAGCTTGTCTGAGGCGATGTATTTCTTCTTTTCTCGTTGGCAGGGAACCGTACATTTGATGGAGCTGATCATATAAATACAGCATCAACCTCTGATTAAAATCCTGTCCTCCGAGTTTGTTGTTACCTGAAACATCAGAACAGAAGGCATCAGACACAACACTTTCAAAGCTTCAGAAAGCAGCATGCATCTTCTCTTTTACTGGGACATGGTTCTTAAGGGCCAGAACAACGATACTAGGACCGTAAGCATAGAGCAAGAGATCACGGAGCTGGGAAAAGAGACGCAATTGTCACCCACTGAAGAATGCATGATTAATAGTAATTTCCAGATTTTTGTTTAGCAACTATTTTAGAATTTGTCTCCCTGGATGTCTTTCCCCTGGAACTGCTCTGCTACACTGTAACANATAAAAAGATTTAAAAATAACGGTGACACAGTACAATAGCACAATTTAGCTGAGTGACAACTGGCAATGTATAACAAAAAAAAAAAAAAAAAAAAGCAGTGGTTGTTAACTCAGAGGTATTCTCTATACAAGAAAGTACGTAATAATAGCACTTCCAGCGTACAGCTTTATAGGGATTATTGTTTTAACAGTTTCAAGTTATTCAACATCTTTATACACCCACACGAAAAGTTACATGCTACTGAAGTATGTGTAACCTGCCGAAAGGGGAAGAAAGCGATAAAACGCAAGCAGTGAACTTCAAGCTATATTAACAGGTATATCTTACATTAGCCTTCAGCGAGAGGAAAAAGTATTATATTTAACCAATTTCTTCTGACAGATTACTCTTGCGCCATGCTTCCAAAACCTTTCAAACAATAGTTCATGCTTTCCATTCAACAGAGTTAAAAAACAGCCTGCAGATTTTCATCTGTGTTGAACAACACCCTCACAGTTTCCACCGTTTCATTTTGACTGAAAACAGGAGTTCACTTAGTAGATGTCCATCTAAATAAATCTGAATGAAGCTGCTGAATATTTCTTGCTGTTCCACTCTTACTGGACTGAGCAGCAGCTCACATGGCAACTTGTTCATGCAAGGCAACGCAGACAGTTAGCACCTCGGACCTGCCCGAATCCAGGTCATCTGAAACGCAGTTGTGTATTCACTACAGTTTTACACAACGCTGCTGTCAGAACTCTTTGCCAAATGGTGAATCACTTGGGCATCCACACAGCACAAAACTTACTTCTGCTTTAACAGCATGTGCGTTCCCAAACCCTGCCCAACTGAGCTGGAGCCAAACACAAGGCCGAGGATGCTCTAAAGCACTGGGCAGCGATTTGAGAAGCGTTTCCAGCTTGGACAAAGGTAATAGAAAGATTCGTAAAACCCCCAACCCCCAAAGGTCCAGTCAAAAATAAGTGTAACACGCACCAGCACTTTTACTAGCAGGCACAAAAGTTAACAGCTGTGGATAAAATGAAACCATGGCTTACTCCTTTGAGTCAGCCGAAACCTGTGAATTTATCTTAATCATTGAAACCAGTCACAAACTTCATCTTCCGTGAACGGCAGCTGAGAACACTTTTGGAGAATACTTTGTGACAAGGCTGGTATGTTTTAAAAAGCCCCTCTAAGGGTGACTTTAGGTGCACCTTTCCTTCCTCTCCCCCCCCGCCCTTGAGAAAGCAAAGCATTTTTCTCACCCGCCATGGCTCGTGTGAGGAACATCCCTCCCTGCTTGTTCAACAGAGACACATCCAAAGTTCCTCCACCCAGATCCACCACCAGAACATTAAACACATCGGCTTTGTGAAGTCCATAAGCCATAGCTGCAGCTGTGGGTTCATTGATTACTCGCAAAATTTCTAGCCCTACAAAGAGAAAAGATACCAAACAACAGTCAGGTACACTTTGGAAAACTGCAGTTCTCACATCATAATGACATTTACCATTAGGTTTTTGGGGGTTTTTTTTGTTTTGTTTGAACCAAACTTACCATAAGTAAAAGGTTGGATCTAAACGAAATAGCTCTCTAAGCAACAATACTCTATGAACTCTTTTCCTTATTTAAGCCTAAAGTAATGCTACTTCAGTGTCAGGGTAAAGTCATGGATCATGGTTTGCCCAAACATGTTTCTTCCAGAGAAACCTTGCTAAGGAGATGTATTTCACGTGTTCTATTTCTGCTTAAATTATTGTCCAAGGGTGCCCTGTAGAGTCTCTCTGTTTGGAGATTACCAAAAAGACTATTTTCCCTGAAGTAAAACTTAGCACTTCTAGCTATCTATGTCTGCATTAGTCAGCTGCACCTGTAGGTACCCAAGAGCTCTCTGCTGTTCCTCACAATTGGTAATGGAATGGTCTGTTTAAAAAAACCCAAACATTCCATTCTAAGGTTCTCTATCACTGATGCACTGCTTCTATATCCTCCCCAAAGACTTTACAGTTAGTGAAATAGCCTAAAGATAATTTTAAGGCTTCATAGAAAAACGCTGGAATAGAGATATCACCTGCAAGGTTAGCTGCCTTAATGGTAGAATTCCGTTGCCTTTCATCAAACTCTGCTGGCACAGAGATGACCGCCTTCGAAATCGGCATGCCAAGATAGTCTTCTGCCATTCTCTTCAATTTCAGTAGCAGCTGAGAGCCAATATGCTCTGGAGTGATGCGAAAAGTTTCATTAGTTGTCACAGAAAATTCAGCTGATCCATTGTTGTTGAAAATCTAGGAGGAAAAAGCAACACAACGCACAAGTGAGAAGTCTTTTTCTTATGCTCTCCCAGCCTGTTCCCGCCAAATGTTTTACACACATATAGTCTGTTTATGCTGGAAAAATACAAATGTGCTTTTGCCACTTCCTGAATCACTTTTACTCCTTGACTACGAGTAATTATGGAAAACATCCAACTTAAGGGGTCAGAGTATATCCAAAGTGGTGACACCCACTGCGTCCAGGTAAGACAAATTAAAAAAAAGTTAAGACCTAGCACCTGTGTAATCAACTTCAACACCACATTCAAAGATAAAAGCAAAGCTTTTTCATCATTAGGTTTACCCTCCTGACAAAGCTTTCCACAGGTTCTTCTTTCCAAAAGGAAGCGAACGAGTCCGTACTGGAACAGCTTCTCTAAACAAGTAAAGAACTCAAAGACTGTCTACAGTACCTGAAAATTTGTCTCTTTTCAGCAAATACCGCACCACGCTCTAAACTAATGCAATACTTATTTAAAAAAAAAAAGCAGCTTTCAAGATTTGCTGCTGGTCAAGTAAGCACTAGAAAAGCACTAAGAAAAAAATAAATGCCACGGGACAGAGAAGATGAAACTTTTACTTTTTTTTTTTTTTTTTAATCTCAGGGAAAAACTGAAGTTTCAGCAAAGCACAGTTAGAATTTCAAGTTGTAATTTATACTTTAAGAGAAGGGGCTGGAAGGTTACCCAGAAACACATTTCACAGTAGAGGACAGGGTTCTCTGGAAAATCACCATCAGCTCTCACGCAGAGGCACGTGACTTCCACAACCGTTTCCTCCTCCCCTCTCTGGATACCCCTTATGGTTTTCAGACTTATCAGACTTAGCCAAATGACTCGAGGTCAGACAAACTGGTCACCTACTACACATTTCAAGCATCCTAGAGCTTACTGCTTCGAAAGAACTGAAGTAGATGGCTCCTTACCTTAAAAGGATACCTGCTACTTTCACTCTTCAGTTCTTCTGAAGTGAAGATTTTCCCAATGAATCTTTTTGCATCATATATGGTGTTCTGAGGATTTGAATCAGCCAGTTCTAGGCCATCATAGCCTACATACACATCTCTGTCTGTGAAAGAGACTATACTTGGTATGCTGTTGTGCCCATTTTCATCTGCAATAACCTTCACCTGCCCTGTTCCAGGAAGAAAGACACCAACAGAGCAGTAAGTCGTGCCAAGGTCAATCCCGATTACTTTCGGCGTAGGCATCGGCAAATATTGCTGTGCTAGATAGCCAGCTAACAAGAGAGCCAGAATAGCTGAACCTGAAACACAGATTTTTTTTAAAAAAAAATAGGGTTAGAATATCCACTGCTGCAAACTGAGAATTCAATGCAAATTACACAGCATTACACATTACACCTCATGCAGTTTCACTGCATGCTCTGAAGCCTGTTCAGCTACCTAATTAGTCTTCAATTTCTTCAAAGGTCACCAGCAAATTCAGGTCTCTTAATTCAACAAAAAGTGGTTAGAAGTGTCAAAAAAATCTTAGGCATTAAATACTAAACTGGTTAAAAAAAGCCCAAGAGGTACAGCAAAGCAAAATATATCACCACCCTGCAATAACTCTTTTTTCTCTCTGCAAGGGACTTCAAAAATATAGGTTAATTAGTATTTTGGGGGGAATTGATTGCCTATGAATGACCCGTAAGGGACATCTAGTTAATGAGGCTGCACAAGAGTGACAGTGAAATGAAAAAATCCCGACTCACTCATCTCCAACTTCACTGGAAGTCTAGAAATAAGGACATACAAAACCATACTAAATCCTCACATTTCAGTCATTGCTCCCAAAGAGCACCTTTCCACACCTCTGAATCTTTTCTATGCCTTGAAATCAAGAGGTAGACTAATTTAAGGACAGAGTAGGGTTTTTTTTGTTGTTGGTTTTTTTTTTTTTAATTTTACATATAATCAATAAAGCAAGAAAGCAACAAAAGTAATATAAAGCAATGCCTCAGCAGAGGGGAAAAAAGCACCAACAAACAAACGAAATCTCAAGAAGAAATCGAAATAGCTTAGACCACAAAGAGTAGATAAGCTCTCTTCCCTAGCAGGGAAGGGCGGTCACAGCCGTGCTTCAAACAGACTAGTGAGAAAGGGCAGGTTTACTCTCGGCCGTCAATCTCCCACAGCATTTCTGAGCAATACGCCACCGAGCACTTCGGCTTTGCCACCAGAGGAACACACCGAACAGGCCACAGGAAGCCGCGCCATCCTGAAAAGCCGGCCCGGGGCAATAACGCCGGCAGAAAGGCTGCGGGAGCCCCAGGGAAACCACACAGTCGCGGTCAGCGCCCGCCGCCTGCGGCAGGGTGACGAGACGCGCCCGGGCCCTGCCCGGCGGAGGCCGCCACAGGCGGGACGGGGCCTCCCCAGCGCTCCGCCGGCCCCACCGCCGCCCGGCCCCTTGTCCCCTCAGCAGCCCGAGGGGCGGGACGGGGCCTC
>VZTL01035498.1:0-24280 GCA_013400535.1 Scopus umbretta | reverse complement strand
TTTTTTAAAAAAAATCTTGGTTTTATTTCCTACTCAGAGGTTGCCACGGTACTGTGACAATCAAAAGAAATTAGATGTTTCAGTATGATAATTAATGCAATGAGCCTAATGAATTCATCATGATTGCTGTAAATGTCATTCCTCGGGCCCACAGTTTGTTCTCACCTTGTTTTTACCTTTCTTCTTCTTATTTTTTTTTTTTTTTTAATGCTGATATCAGCTCCCATGTTAAGGATAAATTGAAAAGTTACCACTGTTTAGAAGCACACTGGTTTGCAAGTCAAATAGCTGTTGTAGGGCTGATGAGTCCCTCGGGAACATTTAACACCAGAAGGATAATTTTAAATTTGAATCTGAGATGACTATGGCCTGGCTGAAGATCAAACAGGGTGGAACTAATGTCACGTTATTTTCAGAAAAAGAAAATATCTGAACATAACATTCAGGGCTCACTAATATATATGTGGCAGGAATACATTAAAAAGTATGAAAGAGCATCTGGATTTGTCAGAATGGACACGTGAAGACATTAGCTGTGTTTTCAAGGAGAAGCAAACCAAGACAGAGATGAAACCTTAATAATGCTTGTCATGTGGTGAAAGGTACATATGCAGGAGGAGGACTTGGCAGGGGGGTTGGGGAAGGCTGCTCACGGACTGGGGTCCTTCTAGACTACCACTTTTCTTAGCTGTGCCACTTGGAAGGTACTGTTTGTTTAGCCCACAGACAAATTTATAATGCTGTGACATGTTCATCTCAGCATGAAAGCACAGAGAACACTGTAATTCTATAAACAGTACTCTTTGCTTCTATTTTTTTTTCTTTCTTTCTTTCTTTCTTTCTTTCTGGCCAGAGTTGCTGCTGCCTCCATTTCCTCTTTGGGTTATTGCTGGCATTAATCTCTCCAGGGAGTTCTACTGCAGAGCACAAACTTACTGACTGCTGCCTTGATGGCAACATGACAGACATTCAAAGAAATATAAAGACATGAATATTATATTATATATATATATATAATCTAGACATAGAATTTTATAAGTATATTTTACTCAAATAATCTTTAGCCCAACTTGACCTGGTACACCTGACCACTAACACCAGATTAATCATTTTTTAATTCCCTGAGAAAGAAAGGACAAGAATCATTTAATTGTAATGGTGTCTTTAAATGCAATATATATTATGTTTTACAAGAAGCTGTATCTATGGTCTTCCATGGAAACAAAACCAAAAACAAAACTATGCATTGCATGAGAGTATTGCCAGAAAGACAGTTGCAGCAGTTTTGATGTCCTTGGCCCAGCGAAGGATCGCTGTCAGAGGAATGAGGTGGTGTCTCCAGCTCCAGCCGCTGCTGCTTTCCAGCTTCTGCTCTCTCCCTAAGGACAAGAAGTGGGGTGGGAGGATGAATGCTCCTCATGCCTCGCCTGGGAGCCATGTGGAGAGTTTCTGGTGGGAAGCTGGTTGGCAGCAAGGAAAGTTTATGGATCGAGTGTGTGAGCCAGCAGAGGAGACGCTGGGTAAGTCTAAAAATGTCTGGGCAAAATATGCAAGCCAAAGTACATATACGCAGAAGAGAGAATGCAGGGCAGCGGGTGGATAAACAGTAGAATGAAGTAGCTGCATAAACGTTACTGCAAAATTTCAGGCTGGTACAGAAAGCGCTGTGAGGCCACTTTGATACTTGAAGGCTCCTATACATGTACTGGTGTCTCAGCTCCCATTACCATCACTGAGATCCAGGGAGCAGTTCAACAGGTCACTGATGAGCAACTGAAATACCCTTGTTATCTGAGCTGACTGTTCCAGCTGCTCTTCTAGAAAGTCAAGGGTCACATCTGCCAGCCTCTTACCAATGTCTGGGCTACCTTAAGGCTTTTCAAATGGCTTGAGATGCCTGCTACAGGCAACTGAATTAATCTCTTACTAAGCAGAGCGGTGCAGCATAAGGTATGGTTCAGGTTGTCTTTGGTATGCAGCTGGGGCTCAGTCAAGTTGGCTAAACGTAGGCATCTGTGTTACGTTGTTTTAGGCACTATGGGATATCTTGTGTGGCCTCTCATATATCCCACGTTAGATCTGCCAG
The DNA here is from genome assembly GCA_013400535.1 of Scopus umbretta. Taxonomy (NCBI): domain Eukaryota; kingdom Metazoa; phylum Chordata; class Aves; order Pelecaniformes; family Scopidae; genus Scopus; species Scopus umbretta. Next base: position 22,194 of record VZTL01035498.1, on the reverse strand, counting down.
CCCTGCACACCTCCTGGGTGTCTGTGGTGCCCTGGTGTCTCAAACGACACAGGCATCTGGTTTTCATCCTCCATGGCTGGTTAGCTTTAGGCTCCACTGATTGCATTGACCAGCCCTCTCTATTACGCTCAGAGCTTAAAGACCTATATATATACAGACATTCAACTTCAGCTTTCTCATTCTTGAACTGAATAGCACCCCAAATGTTTGCCTAACCAGATGCATATGCTGAAGACTCCTTAGAGCTACTCATATCCACCCAAGGGGAAAAAAAAAAAAAACAGTTTTATCAAATTTTATCAACAGTTTGAGGAAGATTACATTGGCTGGATTGGATAGGTTTTTGTCTTGAAATATTTCTTGCCAGCAAGAAACCTATGTTTAAAAAAAACCCAAAAAACCAGTATCAATTGAAACTGTAGCAGACCCTATAGCTTTCTCTGCCCCAAGAAATCAGAGGGTTTATTTCAAGTATTTGTCAAAGAAGCCTAGCAAAGGAAAAATATTGTTTTTTAAAAAAAGTATTTGTTATTACTTTTATTATTTGAGGAACTGTCTGGAAAATTTCACCAAATTTAACTGGAAACTAAATAGTACAGCAATTTTCAGTGCATTTTCTCAGTTCTTGGAGCGGTTCTAATTATTCCTTCAGAGACAGCTCCTAGGGACCAAAATCTATTGCCTGTGCATAAAATCAGGCAAACACAAACCCAATCTCTAAAAATTTACAACCTGACTAAAATCCTAATCCAGCAAACCATTTACTTACTCGCTTTACAGTAAGTGTTTAAATAGCTAGAAGCTCTTAAAATCATGCTTCAACAGATGAACTGAGTGAATATAAAATATGCTTGTCGCTTCCTGATTTTTGCCAGAATTTCCATAACTTGTATAGACACAGAGCTCAGGAACATGAGAACTGAAATCCTAAGCATTCTTTTATACATACACATATACATACTTTCTCTGTCTCTATGTGTGTATGCGTAGTATATGTATAGATCTGTGTATAAATATGTATACATGTACGTATGTATATAATTACAAAGCTTGCACAAATGCTGGGAATCTTAGTCACTGCTGTGAACTGGAAAGGTCACTTGAGCTGTATGAATTCAGAGAATTTGCTCTGGGGAGAGAGTCTGGAAGCGTCAGCCCATATAGCTGTCCAAGTATGGGAAAATAATTCTGGAATATTTTTTTTAATAGGGATGAGCCTGAACAGCAAACCATAGAGCCAAACCATCCCAAGTGTAGCAGAGCTTGACGCTGAGTTATAAATTGATTTCTTCATAGAGAAACAATCATCCATCTTCTAGAAGGACAGCCAGGAGGGTCCAGTCATAATACTGGGTAGGAGCCATCTCCCAGTTTTTCACCCCCAATAAGGTAATTGATTAAAATAGTTGCCAGCACTTTGCTACATGCTGCTATTGCATTGCTCTTACTGACTCAGAAGGCTACAGGGTCAGCTGTGTGGACCAGTAGCTGTATGGACTCTCATCTGGATGACCTTCATCCACCTCTCCCACGTCACCGTGTGCATGAGTTTTCCTCCATGTCTGATTGACTCTTTCAAGTCCTCAGTGAAACTTACACCAGTTTTAAAGGACTTCAGATCAAATCACAGATCTCTGCCTTTTCTGTCAGGGATTTTTGGCAATGTTTGACCTAAGTGATGATGTTTGTAGAATACATTAGTGAATCGTGATTACAGGAACCTCCACTCACCCATCCTTACGCAACACCAGCTGTAGGGCCCCAAGGGGGAGGAAAGAGGACGCAATGTGCTACCACCTTGGGAAGGGGATTGTAGATGTAGGAAGACTAGAAAAATCCCCTCAATGGTCTGAGGGAGTACAGGAGGAGGAGCAAGTGAGGGCAGTGCTCTGTGGAGGCACCCTGCTCCTTAACAGTGTCAGCTGAAGCCTTTTAGCACTGCCTGATGTTGGAAGGGGCACTCAGCCTGAAGTTTCACTTGGCATTTAATGCCCTAGGGCTGCTACCTGCTGAGGAATAACCAGGGTAGTGCTAACACATGCTTACTTACAAGGCACTGAATACAGTAGGGTAAAGTCCTTTAAGGAATCTTTGTTCTCTTCCTGTATTTCATTTCTAATTCCTCAAGATGCAGTGGTTGCCCTTGGCAACATTCTCCAGATTCTTCCCAAAATTTATGAAGACGAAATGGCACATTTGAGGGCAAGCCAGATTGGCCATTAAATAAACATTCCCCTTCCATTCAGTGGCAGCATCAGAGCCACAGACAGTCTTTTGCCTGGGTAGTTTCCTGAGATTACTGTCATTTATTACCAAAGCTACTGGGTCTTGCAGCAGAAACCTAACAAGCCCCACTCCTGTAGCACAACACATCTCTTAGCACATCCTGGGACATGCACAGTCCTGCTACTCAGAGAACAAGGAATTCTTCATCAAAATACTTGACGAGATGATCCCCTTTGAAGTTCAAAGTTATCCATTTAAAGAAAAAAAGAATCCACAAAAGTATTCTTAATTATTTAATTCCAGACCAGTTTGTAATCTATTACCACAGACTTCAAAAATTATTTTAAAAGGATAGCAGCTCTATAGCTGCCTTCACAGACATTTTTATCTACCATTCTTGAGTGAATGACCGATGATTGCATATTTTTTGTGGCCCACAAGTAGCCTAACAAAAATAGGAAACCAAAATAAGCACAAAACCTCACAATGAGAAAAAAATGGTGAGAAAGATGAAGAAACAAATTCAGTAATTGTTATAAATAAATCCTTAACTCCATCTGTATAGTATTTAATTATAGCAAAGAGAGAAAAATCAAACCCTTCAGACACCAATATTTTCAGGCAATTGACACATCTTGGCACTAGCATAGCCACATTACAATGAAATAGAGTACCTAAGTCTGTAAAACCTTGGCTGTAAACCCAGATTTTCCAGAGGATGGACGGCTATAGGAGAAAACAAATATGATTTGCTTACAGACCGAAGTGCACATTAGGCAGGCCTATATGCAAAATATGGCACAAAGGTCAGAAAATATGCCACTGAAATGTAAGCTGCTGAAGAGCAATATCAGTTGAGAAAGCAATGTGGTAGAGAAGTGATTTGAACCAAGAAACTGTCAATTCAAGTTAACAAGGGGTTAAATCCTGCTTTAAGTAATTTTAAAAGAAATTTTACAAACAATGTTGGCTTGAAAAAAGGCACATACTCACAGTGCCAGTAACAGACATTCATACTTGTCAAGAAAGAAATGGAAACTTTCTTAGTAAAAGATGTATAGCAGTGGAGCTAATCTTTGGATTTTGACCTTGATATGTTAAGATTAAAGCATATTGTTGTGGCATGGTCATAATTTAGTCCTTGCTGTCGGTACAGTATGTCTTCACTTTCTCAATTTCACAGTTTATTATCATTTTTAACCCTTTTATTTTTAGAGGGATTCGAGTGTTCTTGCAGGATAGCGGGCAAGGGTGAATCCACCTGACGGGGATATGACCACTTCTCTGGGAAGAGTGACATTGAGTATTTCTGAACCCTCAGAGAAGTCCTCTTTACCCCAGGTGGGCTGTGTCCTGTAAGGTTTCACGTGATGCCCTCCACAGTGATGGACATGGTAGAGCTTGGTTGCCTTCACTGGTGTCGTAAAGAGAGTTTATACTGGTTAAGCCACCTAGCCTGGCTGTGGGTAAACCACACTGGCCCAGACTGGCACACGGGCTGCTTTGCTCTTTCCTAACTGACTCCGCGCTGCTGCAGCTGTGTCATGCAGGTGTGCTTCAAACCAGGAGCATGGCTGCCCAAAGCCAGCCTCTGCCTGCCGTCCAGCTGAGGGGACGCTTGGCCTCTGCTCCCAGCACGTCCCAGCAGAGCGGGCAGCATGGCTGCAGATCCAGCTGGAAAAGACCCGCAGTTCTTTGCTTCAGCTGGGACCCCACGGGAGCGTACCGCAGCCCCTCACCGTGCTTCATACCTGCAGAACCCAGCCTATCTGCTCCAGTGCCTAGTATGCTCGCCTAGGTTAAAGTATCAGGTTCACAACACGGTTTGAACTTGAGCTGCTGACCCAAGTTAAAACTGAACAACCTGCTATTCACAGCTCTTTGAAATCAGGTTAGTGAACCTAGATTAAGGAGATATCTTTTTTCCTATGCTAGTAAAGCCATACTCCCAAAGATGCTCTCTCACTTTGTCAGCTTGTTTTGGTGTTGTGGTCTTGCCCAGGCTCTCATGTACTTAACACCAGCCTGTTCTTTTTCCACCCAAAAGCAAATGAGCAAGGCCATTTGTGTGAGAAGTTTTAATAACAGCAGCCCTGGAATGTAAAGATAACACGCTCGGCTCTATTTACAGAAGAGGCTGAGGATGTAGCATACATTTACATTTCATTATTGTAATAAGGAAGAGTAACTTTCCATGTCTCCGTGCATGTCTCTCTTGCTTCTAGAAGCTGTGATGAAGGGACACAGGAAACAGGGAGTCTGTCAGGAAAGAGGATCTGGTGTAAAGGGCATACAAACAAAAGACAGGATACGACCGAAAACCCAGGGGTGGCCATAAAAAAGCTTATTTAAAATTACGTCTGTAATAGTAACTGTTCCACTTGTTGGTATATTATGTTCCTAGCAGAGATGTTGTTATGAAATTAAGGCGAACATGTTACGTTATTCCTGATGATCACCCTTATGTTTATTCATACACTGTAGGGTAATTTACTCAAATGTTAACTTCTGGAGTTTGTCACCATAAGGGAATCAGATACAAGGAAAAAAATGCAATATTAGTCCAGGCCTGGCTGTAGATACCCTGTCACAATCCAAGAGAATTTATATTAAGCACGAAGCAATCTCCTCAGAAAGGCTGTTCTTGCTGGAGAGGGAGACGGGCAGTAACGTGGGCTCTGCTTCTCAGCTGGAAGCCACTGGGAAGCAAGGGGAGCATAGAGATGGTCCAAGGCAGGAGGGTTGGCTCGGGGAGCACTTACAGGGTACTGCCAACATGGGGGGCGGTGGCAGGGACTCTGCGTGGACCGAAGATACATCCTTGCAGTGGCCTGGGGTGCCTTGCTCTTGTGAAAGAGTCCAATAAAACATTTTAATTACCTCTGTGAGTACCGGGTTGCTTGAAAAGTCACTTGCTGTACACAATGTAAATCTTGTCATTTTGAGGATGCAGAGGTGTTTGCAAGAAGACAGGTGTTCGGGAGACTAAAAAAAGAAAACCACGGCAAGCCAATGGGAACACAAAAGAAGCAAAATCTAATATCCCTCCCATCAAAATAAAGTGACTTGCTTTGCCTAGGTAAAGGTTAGCTCTGTGTCCTCCAGAAGGGAAGACTAATGCTTGGCTCACAATAAAACAGAGAGAACATTGCAGCCTGTTCGAGTGAATAATTAACTATTCAAATTTAAAAATGGCCAAGCATTCGACGGATGCTAAAATGTGAGCCAGTTTGAATGTGCTTGGATTTCCAGGCATACTGTGTTTATCTGGAGCATAGGTTCTTGCAGTCTGAAGCTAAGTTAATGACAGTACCCGACATTTTTATTCATTTTAACTTTCCAGTTTAATTGGCAATTTGTGTAATACAGCTAAATCCTTATAAAAGCCCAACAGCAACAACCCATATGGTCCTGACCGAATGCTGGCTTTATAGTGACTGGTTGCTGTTTTAAAAAGATGCTGAGGAATGTACAGGCTGTGGGTAAGAGACATCCGAGTAACAAGAACCAACTTATGTCTGTAATTGATCTTACTTATTCATGCAAAGATTGGTGATGTTGCAGGAGGAAATGCTCAAAGGTCTGGCCTCAAGCTCTCGGTGTCAAAGTTAATAGTGTCGAGCTCCAAGAACACCTTACCAGCCAACCCTAATTGCAAATATGTACTTCTTCTGCCAGGTCCCAATAGCAATTACAAGGGAGGGGATTGAGTTCAGTTTCTCTGAGGGCCCTTTTCCAAGAGTTTCCTGGGCTGAAACCTCCCCAGCTCCACTGGCAGAGGGCTCCTTTGCAGCCCCTGGGAATAAGAACACAAAAGGAGCAGACAGAAAAGGCTCACAACAGCCCTAATCATATTTATGGGCAACAAAATGTGCAAAACCCAGCTGGCATGTCAGGACGGTGATCAGCAGCTCAGTTCAAAGTATTAGTTATTGAGCCTGGTGAGGTCCAGGAGGCTTAGTCACGCAGCAGCTTAGTCAGCTCTGCATTGCTTCAGCCTGTCCCCGACCTAGAGGGATTAGGATCACTATGCGGGGAAATTCAGAGAAAGTCTGACCATCAGCCAGCCTGTGTGACGGTCTCCTCTTGCTGAACGTTTCAGCCATATTTATTCCCTCACCTGTATGCCCCATGCAGCACCTAGTTGGTGACGGTCACTCGGGTGAGAGACACAACTCCAGGCTCATTTTTCCACATAGACACCAAGCATAAACAGCTAAAAATGGAAAATTTTTTATTAAAACAAGAACACAGCATGTGCCATGGTAAGTGAGCCACGCTTACGTTTGCCCAAGTATTCTGTCTTGCGGTTGACAAGGACCTTTATTGTATAGAAACGAGTCTCCCTATAAACAGTCTCTGTTCCTCTTGGGAAGGATACCATAACTTTCCAAATACTACACCTGTTTCCCCAAAAAGTCAATCCCTGGCCACGGGTGTGTTGGCTGTTTCAAAATGACTGCTGTGGCATAAGCTCACATCTTTCCACAGCCTTACAAATTACTAATTGAGTAGTTTATTAAGCTTAAAACAGGATCCAGAGAGCGTGTGAGCTCGCTTCAATAGATAGGATGTAGCTGCACTGTTGATTGATTGACATTTTGCTACAAGCCTTTGTTTTTTAGAGGGTACGCATGTGTTTCTGCAAATGCAGCGGAGGGGGATTAGTTCTGAATTCCACCACCAAGGCGCATTTTATCTTTCAGCCCTTTCAGGCAGTAAGGAATGAGAGCTGTCACTATTGCGTAAATTACATTTCTCTCTCTGCTCTTACATATGTAAATGTCTAATCCCGTATGTAAAAGCAGTGGTATACAGTAGGCAAAAATCTCCTTTAGAGATGTGTTGTGGAAGGCTTGGATTACAGCCCGGTAAGAACGTTTAATAACAGCAGCAGAGTTCCCAAATTCCTTTTTCAGAATTTGCACAACCAGTAAAAGGATCTTTAAATTCACACTGACAATTGATACAATTTGTTTGTTGATATAGTTACCATCATCTGGAGTTGTATAATTTATTATCTCCAACCGCTGCTGGGGATAATAAAAGAGTGAGTGGGTTTTGTGATGTGAGTAAAACATGAGCACAAAATCTCCACTGGAAATACTGAGTCACTTAATAAACATGTAGACCACAAATTCATTGTACGTTATTCATTATGCAGGTTACAGACGGGCCTGAAACAGAGGAGTCTGCTTAGGTTTCTGTGCACATCTACTGGTGCACACAGGCTCGAGTGGGGAGGAAGGGTGTCCGACCCTGGATGTCACTTCAGCCCCTTTCAAAAGACAGAGGCCAGAGAGAAAGTTTGGACGCAATGGACTGTATTGCAGCTACCTCCAGGCCTGGCAGCCTGCAGTTTTGGCTAATCTCCTATGTAAACGTTGTTAAAGGCATCGTTGAAGGAATAGTGATCAGGGGTGTCTGTATTCTTATAAACACCAGATAAGAGATACGATATATCACAGCTTCTTTCTGACTCTGGTGTCTACCTCTGGTGCAGCAGCATAGGTGCAGGCTGTGTAGCTTGGCCTCCTGGCAGCAAAGTAAGCATGATATGTCCACAGGATGGTTTGTCTTAGCCGTGCAGATATGCCAGCCTGACACAAGCTGATAAAACAGCTGGTGGGATCCACAACTGACCCTCAGCTCTGAGGGACCAAGTCTGCCCTGAAGGTAGAGCCTAAGCAGGGGGAAGAAAAAGCAAGATGCATGTCTTCTCCCTGCAGGAAGCCTGTACAGCCCTGCAGTCAGGTCAGAAGTTAGGACTGGTGACTTCAGCATTTATTTTAGACCCCCAGGGAGGAGAGAAGCACCTGCAGAGAGAAATGCCAGGGATGTGAGCACTCTGCTTGTGCACAGCAGCAAGGAGCAGGGACCAGCTGGCCTCAGAAGTAGCTCTAGAAGCAGGTCCTGCCTCAGAGCTTTAGCCAGAGGAATAAGGGCTGTGTTTTACCTCAGCCTTCTTCTCACCTGGTGCACTTGCCTAACCCAAAACAAGCAGCACAACCTGCCTTTTCAAGGCTGGAAACCTGCTCACCTGCTTGAGGGGAAAAAAAAAAAAAATCAAAAAACAAACCTTTGAAGATTACGTGTAGCTGTGCCAACTGGTGACACCTGTCATAACATGAATAAACTACTAAGAGTTTGCATTTGCCATTTGAAGTGCATTTTGTAGGTGGAATACAAGGAAATTGGTGTTCATGGTGTTCCGTGTAAGCCCAAATCCTAATCTGGCACATGTTTCAGGGCAGGGGAGGGAATAGGAGGAACTGTGGGAGATCCAGCTGAGTAAAACCCACTGCTTTGCTCATTTTTTTCAGCCATGGACCACTCTAAGTATTGACGCCCCTGGGACAAGTAACTACTTGCAGATTTAGCCATCATGGCAGAACTGATAGACATCAGTATATCTCCCTCAGAATGAAGCATTTATTTGCTTTCTCACATTTTTTACTGCTGTATTGAAAAAGGCCCATTATTGATGATTTCCAGGAAAAGCTCTGCAATCACATTTTTCTTCATTGCATAAGCCCCTAGATGCATCTCGATCATTAAATGTATTTCATCAGGGTTTTTTTTTTGGTTTTTTTTGTTTTTTTGTTTTTGCAAATGGCTGTGCAGTGCTGCAGTTCAAAAGGCTGTAATTTCCTTGGATCATCATAACTCTGTTGTAATAAAATGGGCAAAATGCTTGATGGCAACCTTAGTACTATTCTTTGCAGACAGTCATGGTTTGACATTTAGACGAATGCTCACCCAGCTTAAAAACACAAGGGCGTTCAAGCTCAGGTGCCAAGGCATGGCCATGCACTCCATCTGTGATCCCGCTGTGCAAGTTGTCAGGATGCCTACAAAACGCCAGTCAAAAAGATAGGACTACCATCTTACCTAGAAATCACATTACAGGCATTCATATTTTCAGTGCATTTTACACTCTTCCCCACCTCTTGAAAAGCCACTCTATTCATTTGCAGTTGACAGCACATCTATCCAAATTCAATCCTACAGCAGTTTCCTAGGTAACTAGCGCTTTGGCACAGAAACCCTCTACACGGCAGAATGAGCCAAAACACCCGTTAGCATTTCCACTTCTTTCCAATCCTTTTGAAACATGCAAAGATACAAAAAAACACCACAGAAGCATTAAAAAAAAAAAAAAAAAAACCCAAACCCAAACCAACTAACAACAAGAAAGGCAATGGCAACGTATGTTCAGCCGCTCTGATTAACATTCATCCAGGAAATTCTGCATCCGCCAAAAATTAGCTCAGATCTGGAGACAAGACCAATCTAAGGTCTGAAACTGTTTCTCAAGGGTTAGACCTCTTCAGGTTATCTACATAGATCCTAAAGACCTTTCTAGGCTCTGCGTCATGCCTGTAGAGTGGACAGATATTCCTGAATCACACCAGGAGCTAATAATTTGAGTCTTTGCTCTTACTGTAGCCAAGTTCCAGTGGGGCTTTACAAGGGCTACAGGGCAAGGACCATTATCTCTGCCTGTTAGTGGACTTCTGAGGAGGCAGTTCCTCAGATTGCCTTGTAACACTGTCCGGTTGCTCTGCACGTGGCTGAGGCTCACTTACCAAAGCTTCCTCTATCCATCTCAAGAGAGAGACATTCTGCAGTCCCCACTGTGGGACTAGCCTCTAGAGGACTCTGGTGGAGGAACAGCAACGAGGGAAGGGGCAGAGTGACTCCTGAGTTTGCTCTGGCTGCCTCGCTGTAGGCCAGCAAGCGCAGCTGGTTCAGTGGTGCAGTTGGTTGCGGCAGCTGTGGGGAGGCAGAATGCATTTCTTTGTTTTGCATGTAAAAAACCCACAAATTCTTGCCCTCGCCTAATATCCACACGATATTTAGTGCATTTAGGCACTGGAAAAAAGCCGTAGCCTGAAGCCAGGATCTTATTAGAAGAGACTGGGCTGCAAAGCTACACGGACAGCCCTTCCTAGCATTAGCATGCACACACACACACACGCAGAGCTGATCCCGACAAAAAGGTAATTAAGGTGAGGGGGAAACCTGGGAGCGGCTGGCATAAAACGCCCTAAAGGGGAGGAGTGGGCTCAGGAATGTGCATCTGAAGGACTTGGTCTGGTGTCAACTTCTATGAACAAGTCCTGCTGAATCTTGCTCGCATACCCAGGTGAAGCCAACTCGGCAGGCAGGCCTTCGCCAGCCCCGTTCACGAGGAAGTGAGAGGGCTTCACAACTGGAGGCTGTAGCTTGCAGGCAAGGCCCTCCCTTCTCTGCCTGCAATTGTGCTAGTTTGCTGAAGGGCAGCATCTACGCATCGGAATGGAGCATAGTTCAAAAGAAGTTAAGTGTTGCCTGCAGCTGTCCTCACTTCAGAGCATGTTATAGCAGGTTATAAATGCTGCGGTAAGCTATGCCAACCACCAACTTGAGAAGCTTTTCTGGCAACCAAGCATTGCCAGGGCATAAGGATATGTTAGTCCTGTCCCCTGGAACAGCCTCTTCTCCAAGAGCTTGGGGGAAAATGCCAGGGACACCTTCTGTTGACCTCCTGTGTCTTGCACAGGAGAGGGGAGCTTCAAAGAGCTGGAAATGCAGGGTTAAATTTAGGAAGTTCTGTGCTATGACCTAGTGCAAAGCTGCCACAGAGTGCAACTGCCCTGCCATGCTAGCTAATTTGAGAACTGGTAGTTTTTACAATTGCAGACTTTTATGCTAGCGATCTTCCAAAGCACTTGATATAAAGTGAGCACTTTCCTCATTGCTGTCTAGCAGAACCTGGTTGCTGAAGTGCAGCTGTCACTAGCAGGGTGAAGCAAAGCATATTGTCCCCTGCTGACCCTCAGAACTATACCAAGGTAAGGGTCACTCTTCTGGTTGTGCTCCCCTTTTAGATTCCCAGCAGCTGGCTTAGAGTCCTAAATCAGGGCCATGTGTTGTTAGCCCCCTGTCATTTGGGTAGAGAAGTGCTAGCTTCTGGCCTCAGGGCTCAGCGCTTGCACATACACGCTGCCTGACAGCCTGTAGCTGGGCTGTGAGATTCTCCATGCCAGGTCAGCCTGAACCCAAATCCCAGCAAACTTCAGTTTTACTCTTTGAGGATGCTGGCGAGTTGCAGGCATGAAGACTATAATCCACTCATTTGGCAATTTAAATGCCATAGTAGCTATACGAGGCTACACAAAACAGTCCTGTGCAGTTCTGTGCTTCAGTTCCTTCATGACATTGAATATTTGGGTTTTTTTATGGCTCAGGTATCAAATTAGACCTTGCTCTCCCAAATCCAGCCTGCTTTCTTGACTGAGCAAGACCTTTCCTTTTATGCCCTTGTCGGCTGACCTTCCTCAGATAGCGGCTAGATGAGCAGTACCTGAGTTATCAAACCATTTTGGCTGTCAGCAGTAATACCTTCTTTTTCCTCCTTAAACAGGTTATCATCAAAGTTTAATAATCCTCCAGCACAAGCTTTCACCGGTTGCAAGAAATTCTCCTGATGTATCTGACTTGCAGCTTCATATGAACGTAGCAAAGGCGTAGTGAGGGTACAGCACAGCCTAACAATAAAAGTAGTACTCAGAAACCAAAATGAAGCTTGTTGCTTAACCACACAGTAGCCTGACATTAATCTGTCAGAGCAACCGCTGCAAATAANGGTATCGGCGGCCCCTTGTGGTACCGGCGGCCCCGTGAGGCACCGGCGGCCAGGGAGGCGGCGGCCTCCCACCCTTCTGCGGGGTGCTGGCTCACCTGAATAACATACTTGAAAGCTTTTTTTTTTTTCCTTTTCCACTGTTTGCAAGTAGCCCGTAAGCAGCAGGGCTCTTTCCATGAAATAAATGTCCCTAAGTCGATTTATTTCTCTAAATAAACAACATTATTTGCAAGAGTTGGCTGACTAGTGATGGCCCACAGCAGCAGGTCCTCCGTTTTGCTGCCCCTCAGCCACCCCCGGCACGGTCACGCTGGGCCAGGTGCCGTCCAGTGCCACCTTGACTGTCACAGCCCAGAGCCGCGCTCCGCGGCTGCTTTTCTGAAGCGGGCAGCTTTCCAGAAGATGCCAGCTTTTGGTCTTATTCGATAAGGCATATGCATCACAAAAATAAAAAACTGAGGCTCATCTACAGGTCAGGCAATGTCCTCTTACGGACATGGCGCCTCGGCTGGATGTGCCGCCACTGTCTGCCACCTCCGCCGTCGCTGCGCAGCTCGCTGCCTCCTTACAGAGAAATTGAGGCTCTGGGCTTTGCGCAGCTGGTATTGCTGGCTGGCCTCCTGCTTTGTTTGCGGTTTGTTGTCACTGGAAGAGTCTCGCTGCATTGTATCAGTCACCTTTGTGTTCGGTCTCATTGAAATCGGTGGTGAAATGCCCACATTATTCAGCACACATGAAGCAAAGTCAGAGTCCATAAAAATGCCCGCTGTGCATGAGATATGCAAGTATGAGGGGAGGGGAGAAGAGTGGTCTTAAACCAGCCACGTACAAACTGAAGTGCAGCCTCAGAGAGGTGAGGTAGTCAACAACCCTCCTCTGCTTTCCTCCGTGCATTCTCACTCACCAAAGAAACGTAAATGTTATCAAATCCAACAGGTATTCTCTGGAGACAACAGATACAGCTCTGAGCTGGTATCAGGCAAACAAGTGATGAGAGAGCAAGGCTAAGATTAGTGCTGGGGGGAGATACCCACCTAAAGAACAGAGGGAGAAGAAGGTGAAGGCCTGAAGAGTGCCTCACTGCCATGGCAACCTATCTCCTTCTCCTCCTCCACATTTTGCATTTGTTTTAGGGAACATTTGAATGGCATAACAGAATTCTAACAAAGAAGCCCACATGTATAGCGGAGCTGAAGGATTGTATAGATAGCACAGCAGTGACTTCTGGTGTGGCCGTAATTTAATTTTGTTTCAAGCTCTCCAAAAAAAGAAAATGCTATGGGTTTCTTCCCTCTACCTTTTCATGCATATGATGAATGAAAAAAGGCCTGAGGGTTGGGGGTTTTCTGTATTTTAACATGAATGGTTTAGGAATGTTGGTCTTTTCCACCAATGGGCAGGGCAATCAAGTGAGCTGCTGGCAGCGCCCGAGCAGAGCAACCAAGAGCTGAGTCCAGGTACCAAACTACACTAAACTTTGCTTCACGGTTTGCAGGAGCAATGACCAGGGAAAGGAGAGGAGGGAATCAGCATTTCTTACATTTTCTAGGAGAGCAGATACTGTACTTCAGCTGTCTCCCAAATCTTAGGCCCTTTTTCCCACCAGGTAAAAAGATGCAAAAGAGGTCAACAAGACACTCTTAAGCTGCCTGTGAGAAACTTGTTGGTATTCCCTATTCCAAGCGATTACAGCCTTTATGTGCCTTTTGACACTAGGTACAGAGCAACTCAAAGATTATTTGTGCCATCAACTTACTTTTCCTCTCCTGGTTAACTCCTAGAGAGTCATTCATCACAAAGGAAAACAGTGCATCATATCATTTGGACAAGCCCTGCTGCCCCCAGACAGTCTGTTTCCAATACTAAAGTAATGAAGTTGGGACAAATCCTTCAGCCCTTCAGGAAGGAATCCACTGCCATCTGTGAGGCTTTAAGGAGTTGTCCACACTTCTTCTTTTTGGAGATTTCAGTCAAAAAGACAGGAGCTAAGCCTTGTTTTTTATCCTGGGTCTCCCTCTGTTGTACCCCCAGGGGAACAGAGGTGCCATTTCCTTCCCTTCCCTCCTTCCCCTCTGTGCTCCCCAAGCCTGCCCTGCTCTCCCTGGGGACGTCTGTTTCCGACTCATTGGTTCACCCATTACAGAGCACTGGATTTCTTTACCATCCTAGCCAATGCTTTACGAGGGCTGATGAAAGATCCCTCCTCCACAACAGTTTTTTTGAGCTTAAAATTTAATATATGTTTTACTTCCCTTTAAAGTTAAGCTCACACTCAATGCACATATCAGACCACCTCTGAAGGCCAAGCTCTACATACAAACTGCTCCGTTAGAAAAAGCTGACTCGTGCTCAGCAGCTCTGTAGCACTGGCTGTTAACAGGCATCCAGCCCTTCCAACCTGAGGGGTATGAGAGTGACATCTGGGGACTTGTTCCAAATCCAGACTCTTGCTCTCTAATCTGGTCCAGGGACAGCTGCACTCTCAGTCCTTCACAATCATAAGACAGTCTTGCACATGGTTTTGAAGCACTGCCTCTTTATTGCAATTGTCATTATTTTCTTTTGGGTTGCCTCTTTACGCCTGAGCACTCAAGAGTTGCTCACATAGCCTTGGACTCTGTCGCTGGAAGAAAAACAGCCCTTTCTAAAGCTGGAGGGTTAAGTTCTTGGGCTCTCTCTTGGTTCCTTTTGCTGCAGCTTTAACAAAGAGCAGCTCAAGTATAATGCTGCTCCTGGTTTCTAACAGACTTTGCATAGTAGCTAAACATTCAGAAAGCATTTCCCTCCTGGCCTTCCCTCACCCCATGCATTACTGAAAGTAATAATTGGTCTTTTTTGTTCCTATGTGCTAGTGTAATACTGCTGTGTTTGCATTGTGTGTGGACGCTGTTTTGATATGCAAATACAGTTATCAAAACTGATTTCTGAGTGCACACTGTAACATTTAATTGAAGATCTGTTTTACAATATTCGCTGGATTTGCAATTCTTAGTTTTTTGGGTTAAACTGCATGACAAGATTTCTTAAACTATTTAGATCTGTCTTAGCAAACCTTGTATGAGCTTGTTCTCATATAGGATTATTCTTTCTTCTGTAATTAATGCCGTGGCATGTACATGGGCAGATTTCTTCTGTGGAGACCTGCTGTCAGACCAGACAACAGTGACTATAGACAAAGTGGTGGTACTGGGGATGCAGAGGTGATAGTGCTGCTGTACTTCCTGAAGAGCAGGAGACTGGGACGGGAGACATCTTCTGTATGAAAGACTCTGTACAGCNCCAGTTAGGGTTAAACCACAACAGGATGCTATAAGCTAAAGAAAACAGCAGTGTCCTACTTAGGTGTGTGGCTCAGGAATTTTTATTTGGCTGTAGCTGAAATGAAGTGACAAGGTTTAGTACAGAAGATACTGCTGTGTGATAGTTGTCAGTGTAAAAAAGACTTTGGGAGACAGGACAAGAAGATGGGATCTTATGATGGCATCTCAGTCTCTGAGGACCTCACAACTGCTTTTTCCACGCTGATGCTCCACTCTTTCCATATCAGTGTGATGTCTCTGAAATAGGGGATTGCACCTATCCGCATTTTATTCATCACAAAATCCAGCTGCAGAGATGGACACCCAAGTTCTCAAAGTCACCCAGAAGCCTATGTCCCACTGATATAAATGAGAAGAAAATGTGAAAAAAGACCCTAAATCTTCACCTAAACAAATTGTGGCAGACATAGTGAAAATCCATGCAGATGGCGTTATCACACAGCCTTTCACTACAGACCCAGTGCTTTACGAAGTGGGCCACTGCTTGTTTGTAACTGCATTTTTTTGCAGGGCTCTGAAACACGTTGCAGAACAGCAATCAGAATGAGTAATTCTGAGTTGTCCCAGGAATACGATGACAACAAACTGCTGCTTATCACTTTCTGAAGGTCATTTTTTTCAGAGACCACCCATGGGATTCTGTGAAACCCTTAGGTGACTTGCTTCAAGCAGCCAGCAGCTGAAACCTCCAAAAGACTCAGCTCTTGAGGACGCCTTTCTTGTAGTAGCTGAGACATAAATACAGCTGTATAATATTTGCCTTACCTGAATTGCTGCATTGATACACTGTTGTCTACAGATTCTGTCAACTTTTTACCTTTTTCCTCAGTTACTACCAGCATTGAGTGTTTGACACTGACTCAACAAGGCAGAACATCTAAGGTTTTATGTCCTGATGCACAACTATGGCTTCATATCATACCAACAACTAGAAAGTAGCTAACGAAAGGGCTTTTCATTAGACACCAGGCTGTGCATTCAGGAACTGAATCATCATCAGCAGCTGGACTCCAGAAGGAGCGAAGGCAGCTTCCCCTCCTATCTCTGGCACCTCAGGTAGGATGAATTTGGATCACAAAACTTGGAAGAACGTTTGATCTATGTGACGTGCCTGCAACACAACCTCTTTCATAACCATGGTATTTAACTACCAGCATACACGGTCATCCATGCAGACACTGAGAAAATACGTACATGACCATGCATTTTCTTTTTCTCCTGGAGAGAAGTGGACAGGATGTGAGTGAGGTATTTTTTGAGACTTGTTACTCTTGATAGATGTTAGCAGAGGAGTTCATCACTCAAGATGGCCAGGATACTCATTATCTGAGTTGAGAAACCACATCCTCCAACAACAATCTGCATTCTTGCAGATTGCTTGCTTCTACATTTGCAGAATTATAGTAGGGTAACATGGGATGAGCATTTGGGGCTTGAAAGAAAGAGCCACCTGGCTGTCTGCCATGACTTTCTTCAATTAAGGCAAAAGAAGAGTATGACGTCCATAATCCTTTTTCCTTGAGTTAAATGGGCTGTGGACAGTAGAGTAGTGACTATATGGGAGCAGTGAACAGCCACAGATAAAACAGCTGACTTCATAGAGTACAGGTCACAGGCTCTAAGTAAAATCTTGGAGTATGCAGAACAGCCACTGAAAACCACTCTGAACTTTTCTTGTATGTATAGCATATCATACCTGGGGCTGAACTCAACTCTGGGGACTGTCATTTGTTAGTGAAAACAGGCAACGGAAGCGCACGTATCGTTCCTCTGGGAATTACAAAGCAACGAGATCATGAAGCTCTGGTTTGTCCTACCCACTCACAGCAGTTCTGATGTCTAACACAAAGGTCAAGCTTTTCCTCCACCCACAAAGAGAAACACTCAATTTGCATTTCAATACAAAATTTAGAACATCTACTCATCATGAGGAAAATAACTCTCTGATGATATGACAGGGATTACGAGTTTAGTAACTTTGCTCTTCCCCTGTGTATCACATACAAGGCAGTACTGCATTCTCAAGGGAAAGCCAGGAGGGAACCAAAGCTGGTTTATCTATGTATTATAAACCAAACACTCAGCAACGAGTTTTTAAAAGGCAACAGTCCCTGAGAAAGGAAACCAACACACAACTTATCTGTCCTACCACAGTCTACTGCTTCGTTCCTGAAGTCTTCGCATATGTGATCCTTGTTCATCAGAAACACCATAAATGAAATAGTTCCTCATGTGCTTTTGTTGCCATATTTTCTGTGCTCTAAGGGAGGGATTGGAAATGTTAGACTTTATTTATTTCTCAGGATCAGAAAGGAAAAGATATCCTAGTATTGGACACAATATTCAAAGTCATGAGATTTATGAAATTGAGGGCTTTTTGTAACAGTATGACAAATTCTATATTTAAACAGTACACTCCCACCACACAGAAGCAGAAATGTAACATGCCTTTGGTTCAGAGATTTACCATGTTTAATTATTCATTTTTTCAGTAGCTTAACCATGTATTCAGATAAATAAAGTAATAAACAAAAGTGTTCAAAGTGAGGCAATATTGTCTTTATGTTATTTTTAAATTGTGATCAGGTATCTGTGGGACATGGAAAACTAAAAATCAAACAAAGTACATAATCTTTGCATCTCTAATAAAATTTAGTGCCAAATTCTGCTCTCAGGTAAATTTCTATAAAGCGTTGCCCATAAGGGCATTACCACACAAAGACATATTTCTGGGTTTAAAAAGTTCAAAAGATCAGGAGTTGTTCTCATGTCTTAAAGGCTCAGCACACCCCAGACGGAGAGCTGGTGTCTGGCTCTAACACATACCGCCCCATTGACCTAGTGCAAGCAGACGCAGAATCACTCAACTCCAGTAAGCTGATTTGATTTCACCAGATTGTATTTTGGCTAAATTTGTTTTTTTGTTTTTTGGGTTTTTTTTTGTTGTTGTTGTTTTTTTTTTTTTACTTCAGTTTGCCTGCTTCAATGAATGAGAGCACAATTTGGCTCCTTTCTCGGTGAAAAGGAAGCCAGCCAAACACGACTTTCACCAGGCCTCAGCCTTTGGCCCCAGATTTCAACATACACTATTACAGCAATCAAAAGAACCATAGAAATTACTTATCATTTTACTGTTCCTTAACACATTTCACACAGTCCTGCAGCAAGCAGAATCACAGATGAACCTCAGAACATACAGAGAGCACAACTACTACACTGGACATGAAAAGGAAATTTTATTAAACATGTTTACATAACATGAGTTGGAAGTTCATTTAAAAGCACAGGGGAGTGTTAAGACAAGTGGTCAAAATAGAAAGATACTACCGAATTATAACTAGTTGGTTTTTGGCCACTAAGACAGAACAGGATCTAGTAGTAGTGCACCAATGCTTGAGTTCTTCCTGCTCAGCAGGTCGAGCAGTAACCAATCTGCGCCCTATGGAAAGATGGGCAGAATAATTCCCACGTGTTGAGTAATAATAAATAGTTCACTTGGTGCAGGCAGTATGTCTATGAATTAAAACCTAGTGTGTACACAGTTTCTACATGTGTTACAGCCCCACAGTAGGAATCTACACCAAAATAGTTATTAGAAGGAATTTGGTCCGTACTACATCACGTTTTCCATAGGGTAAAAAATAAAGTCCATCTATAGACATTTAGCACCAGACTCACAGATCTAGCCTGGCTAAAACCTGCAAAATGTCTATAAGAAAAATGGATGGCTTAGATTTCTTGGTTACTTCAGTATAGTAATTACGAGCAAACTGTACAAGTACATGCAACATACAAGCTGGCCTATGTGGAACTAACATACATTATTAAATAACCTTTTTCATCTCTTTTTACAAAACGTGCATGCAGCTTTGAACAGTTCCAAGTCATGCTGCTCTATTTGTGTGATCACAAAATTGAATGGCCTGTAAAAGGAGGGGAAACATATCAATGCACCTGCAGGAATCTGCAGTTGTTCGCACATTTACAGAATATCACAAGGGATTTCAAGGCCAAGAAGAACTCAAATGAATAAAAAGCAAATTGAAGTTTGACTTTTTTTTTTTTCTCCAAAAAGTAAGATATCTTGCGTTAAAAAATCAAGCTTTGTGCTTGCATCAATCTCAAAGAAATGTAAACTAAAATTTGATAAAAACAGTAGTAAGTGCAGAATATTTCAACTGGAATTTCCAGTGAAACACTGAACAACTCATACCATGCTCTATCCAGGGCAGACGGGTGCGTCTGAAGCGACACACATCAGAGAAGCCTGGGTACAGCTGAAAGTGTCATAT
This sequence comes from Scopus umbretta, assembly GCA_013400535.1. Lineage (NCBI taxonomy): Eukaryota > Metazoa > Chordata > Aves > Pelecaniformes > Scopidae > Scopus > Scopus umbretta. The sequence goes on along the minus strand of VZTL01035498.1, from coordinate 2,725 downwards.
GCTCAATCCATTCCTGGTCAACATTTTGGGAAGTCAAATATACATTTATACACAGAAACGTAAATATTTCCTCTCCATTTCTAGGAGGAAAACTGCATTACCAGTAACATATTCAATGTCAAAATTAAGACTAAAGCTGCTTTGTACCAGTCCCCAGCAGTAGTTGCAGAATTCTTCAAAATTCTTCCATGCAAAACATCATAAACATAAAAGTTATTATAGATAATGCAAACATATCTGCTTTTTACAAAGGAAAAAGTGGCACTGTGATGATTATTTATTTTTAAGAATATAACTTAGATTTGTCATTTGTTCTGGGTTTCCATGTGAGAGACTTGGAAGTACCAGAACCGAGAAACGATTTGAACTGGCTGGAATTGTAACTGTGGCTGTTGAACTTCAGCGATGCTTACAGAGATATGCTTCAGCCCTTTTTTGTTTGATTTAGAAAAAGAAAGGAAGGGTCTCTGTTAGCGTTGTGAGGACTTCTACAAAACTAGCAGAATCACATGGCAAAAAACTAGTGGAAGTGACAAGTACAGAAAAACTGCTGAAACACCAGGAAGGTAACACTGCTTGAGGGCTCTGTCAAAATGTGAAAAATACAACATTGTTAACAGAGTGAGAGCTTCCAGTTTGGCTCATCTTTGACTTAGTTCGAATCTAAAGGTGTCTCTCTCTCTCTCTCTTTTTTTTTTGTTTTCAGATCATTATAAGCATCGGTGATAGCCGCTAATAGATTGGCTGTATGTGATATACCTTTGTTCTGTCAGTTTAAGCCATCTCTTGACAAACAGACATATTTTTGGATAACTACTACAAGCAAAAACAGAAGTGATTGTCTCTCTCCAACAGTGTTTTTTGATCATGTGAGTATCTGGTTCCAATTGTTATCCTGGGTGACGTTTTTATTAGACAGCACCTGCTACTACGATCTAATGCAGGGAGGCCCAGTTGAACTTTCCAGAGATGACTGGGAAGCCCTGCGTGTCAGCGGAGTCAAGGTTGGATCCACTAGTGATGAAGGTGGAAATAATTTATACCAGCCTATTACCACACTGGATAGATCCAGTTCCTCCAGAAGGATCTGGGCAACGCCCATGAAGCATTTGTGGTCCATTCGTCCGTAGTCTCCCCAAACTATTACCTGGCAGAACATAAAATACAGGTTCAGCATTGTTCCCAAACCCAGGCTTATATGTTCAGTCCTGCTGTATTTCGTTATGTGTAGTGTAAGGAAAATGTTATTCTTAAGGGTGAATGATTGCTCCCTCTTGTGGGAAAACCTAATGGCAGGACAGGAACGAGAGTCAACAAAAGAGCACTGTTTAATACAGCCAGACACTTCGCAGGTCTGAAACCACAAGCCGCAAGGACATGTTTGCTGGTATTTATAAAATCAAAGGCTTTGTGAGTTGGAATGGGTTTAGGCATATTGCTTAAACTTAAGTAAACATGCAAGTGCTTCTCCGAATGATAGCCTAAAATGGGATTAAGAAGCAACCGACCTGAAGAACTTTACCCTGGGGACTTTCATCAAAAACCAGTGTCTGTTGGTACAAAGGATCCAGGGTCTTCCGTGCAATTCTTGTCTTCTTCTTAGCTATACATGCCCCATTTTCCAATAAATACACTTTGACATACGGAGCTGCAAACAGAACATCGTGTATTTTATGTTTGGACTTAAAAACTTCTACACTGCACATCTAAGCTGGAGGACAAATGCCTTAAAAGGAAGCTGAGTGGAAAGAAAATGGCACACGCTATCTTCTATACAATTGTATTTATAAAATACATGACACAGCCCATAAGAAGTCAATTTGATTTTTATAAACCTTGAATTTAATGATCCAAGATGATACTAACAACAATTCTGTTTCAAGTCTGTCATTTTAAAAACACTTCCCTTTGCCAGGAATTAACCATCATTGACAGCTACTCTGGAGTCTCTATGTATGTTTAGGGGTCAGAGATATTTCAAAACAAGAGACTTTGATGTTTCATTGAAAGTCATATTTAAAACTCAGTCACTCAGATAACACAGACATTAATTGCTCTTTCGTCGTCAGCTCCTAAGGAGGCTGTAAAGTACCATTTTGGCAAAATGTTATCTAAATGTTATCTAAAACAACTGTTCCAGCTGTGGAGTGGTTGTGGTGGAGATTAGACATCTCTTCTAATAAAGATTTCTATAAATAACCCGAACTTCTAAAAATGCCCTTATAAAATGATACAATATTAAATCTCATTCATTATAGAAATTACTGACACTGGCACTAGCATAACCTGCTTTTCCTGAAGCACTGTTGCTTACAGAAGACCATGGCATGTGGATACATTAAGCTGTTTGTTCGAAGCACTTTCATCTGTTCTCCATCTCTTGTTTTGATGTGGAACAGACACAAAGGACTTCATCTACAGTGACAAAGCCCCTCTGAGATATATGACCTGCCTAAGACACGCAGAAACACTTCTGCAAATAGTCCTTCTAGAATGGATGTTGAGTTGCTGAAAATCTGTCCTTGAAAGGTGGCATGCAATTGGCAGATGCAAGCTGGTAAGAACTGGACATTGGCAGCAAGGATATATCCTCGCACACATTCCTTGTTGAAAAGCAAACCAAATAAATGCAAATGTAGTGACAGCTAGTGAGGAGCTTGAAAAGTCTCCAACTCCCAGTTCATCAGCGTATTTCATATTTTTGTTTTCTGTTCTTTTTTTTTTT
>VZTL01035493.1:12928-35899 GCA_013400535.1 Scopus umbretta | reverse complement strand
CCTGAGGAACATGAACATACATAGGTCTATCAGACCTGATGAGATGCAAATCGGAGTCCTGATGGAATTGGCTGATGTAGTTGCCAAGCCACTCTCCATAGTATCTGAGAAGTCATGACAGTGAGGTAAATTCCCTCTGGTGACTGGAAGAAGAGAAACATTGTGCCCATTTTTAAAAAGGGAAGAAGGGAGGACCCTGGGAACTACCGACCTGTCAGCCTCACCTCTGTGCCTGGGAAGATCATGGAAAAGATCCTCCTAGAAGCTACGCTGAAGCACATGGAAGACAGAGAGGTGATGCGAGACAGCCAGCATGGTTTCTCCAAGGGCAAGTCCTACCTAAACAATCTAGAGGCCTTCTGCGATGGAGTGATTACATTGCTGCACAAGGCAAGAGCTACAGATGTTGTCTGTCTGGATTTCTATAAGGCCTCTGACACAATCCCCCACAACAACTTTCTCTCTAAATTGGGGAGATATGGATTTGATGTGTGGACTGTTTGGTGGATGAGGAATTGGTTGGATGGTCGCATCCAGAGGGTGATGGTCAATGGCTCGATGTCTGAATGGAGACTGGTGACAAATGGTGACCCTCAGGGGTCTGTATTGGGACCAGTGCTGTTTAATGTCTTCATCAATGACATAGACAATGAGATCGAATGTACCCTCAACAAGTTTGTAGATAACCCCAAGCTGAGTGGAAGGATTGACACACCTGAGGGATGGGATGCCATCCAGAGGGACCTGGACAAGCTCAAGAAGTGAGCCCATGTGAACCTCATGAGAATCAACAAGGTCAAATGCAAGGTCCTGCACCTGGGTCGGGGAAAACCCCAATGTCAGTACAGACTGGGGAATGGAGGGATTGAGAGCAATCCTGCAGAGAAGGACATGGGGGTGCTGGTGGATTAAAAGCTGGTCAAGAGGTGGCAATGTGCACTCACAGCCCAGAAAGCCAACTGTATCCAGGGCTGCATCAAAAGAAGCGTGGCCAGCAGGTCGAGGGAGGTGATTCTGCCCCTCTACTCTGCTGTGGTGAGACCTCAGCTGGAGTAGTGCGTCCAGCTCTGGAGTCCTCAGCACACGAAGACATGGCCCTGTTGGAGCAGGTCCAGAGGAGGGCCAAAAAAATGGTCAGAGGGATGAAACACCTCTGCTATGAAGAAAGGCTGAGAGAGCTGGGGTTGTTCAGTCTGGAGAAAAGAAGGCTCCAGGGAAACGTTATTACAACTTTTCGGTATTTAAAGGGTGTTTGTAAGAAAGACAGGGGACAAACTTTCTAGCAGGGCCTCTTGCGATAGGACAAGGAGTAATGGTTTTAAACTAAGGGAGGGTAAATTTAGACTAGATAAAAGGAAGACATTTTTTACAATGAGGGTGGTGAAACACTGGAACAGGTTTCCCAGAGAGATCGTAGATGCCCCATCCCTGGAAACATTCAAGGTCAGGTTGGACAGGGCTCTGAGCAACCTGATCTAGTCAAAGATGTCCCTGCTCATTGCAGGGGGATTGGACTAGATAACTTTTGAAGGACTCTTCCAACCCAAACTATTTTATGATTATATGATTTTATGGTTGATTCTATGATTCTCTATGATTATATGTTCAAATTAACACATGCAGTACTTTTTCTCCAGGGGGTCTTGTGAAGTTCATAATTATTTATATATCTTGCTGGGTTTTTTTCCAGCATTCATGCAACTTATTTCATTGAATGAGATAATTGATACCTAGAAGAGCAACTAGAAAGAATGTTAAGTCTTGATATGTCAAACACTCTTTTCCTAAAAACATATACACATTCATAATCTACATTTTCTATTTTGCTGTTAGAATTATGCTGTCTGTATTAATACCTTAAACACTTCATCTTGCCCAGCTCAGATGCTGCAACCAAGATTTGTGCCCATTACTGTATTTGTACTTAAGCTGATGCTGGTCTTGAGGCTTATTGAAAAGTATGCTTCTTAGTTTTAAGTGTAATTAAATGGGATTACAGTTCCAGCATGTTGACTGTTAATTGATATTTTATGTCAATAATTTTATTTCTCTGAAGAATGGAGATACATTAAATATTGACAAAAGTAGTCATTAATAATGAATTTTTTTTTTCTGCAGAGACAAATTTTTTATAGTAAAGAATATAACATACAGACCATTGTGTGTCATTTGTAAGAGCTGTATCTATTAAGAGTCAATTTATGGCTCCTCTTGAGCAAGCATAGTGTCCAAGCGTCTGCATGAGAAAAGGAGAAAGAGAGGAAGGCTTAAGATTATAATTTTATTTTTCTTCATTGCAGCTGTACATTGAAGTTCATTGAAGTACATTTCCTTGAAGCATGACTTCAAGGAAATAACATCTCCTTTTGTACTCTACATAAAACAATAAGCCTGCCATTCCCATTCACTGCCTTAGCAAAGGAAACCTTTTGTTATCTTGGAGGCATATCATCTCCACTTTCCACTGCTTGGCCATTGCTTGGTTTCCCTTTCCTACTATAGATTCTTTGTCTTCTGTTCCTGCTGCTAAGTGTAGCAGACTCTGTATAAAGAATAAAACACGGCACAGGAGAAATAATACTTCCTTTTACTTTGACTCATTGTTTTAAAACATGTATTTACTCTATGACATCGTCATCAAGCATTAATTCTGACATTATTTCTAGGCCAACATGGGCATCAGGAAACGGTTCACCAAGAGAAAAGAAAAAGTAACAGAAAAAATTTTCCCAAATCTGATCCAATATAAACTAGTATGCATAGGAAAATTGTGCTTGATCAGCAGCCATACTCTATTGCACTGAATACCAACTTCTGACAGTCTTTTGATCATAGTAAACCTTGTTATTTCCTCCCAGCAGAATATTCTTCACCATTGCTGTGTTTCATAATCAAAATAGCTTAGTGATCAAAGGGAGCCATTTTCATTTCTGACATACAGTACTTTTTGGTATTAATGTAGGAAGAAACAGATATTGCACATTTTTTTTCCTTCTGAAAGACTACTTTGAGCAGAAAGGAAGGAGTTATTTTTTTTAACAAATTTTCTAGGGACAGTACCAGCATGTCTATCACTTTCTGCTAGAGACAGACTGAAAGCATGCAGTCTGCACAAACAAAAATAGTTGTGTTCCAAGTACAGTATTTCCCATTAAACTCACCTTGCTTGACACCTTCAATGCCAGATGGAAAAACTGTTAGATATTTTGATCTCAAATATTGCTTTTTCCTTACAAACACTGGACTCTCAACTCTTCCATCTTTCATTTTAATTTTCTATTTGTGTTTTCTTGATAGTGAATACCACATAACAACCATTCTAAAGAGTGTTTGCTGGCTTGACATCCACTTTGACTGCTGAATGAAAACTTGTAATACTCTCACAATAAAACATCAAAGTTAAAACTTTCATTGAAATGGATCATTCAAGATGTATGAACTAGATGGTTGGCAGCAAGGTTTGATTAAAGCTATAAAGCAAAAGAAATGGTGGACTTCATTTCAGGAAATTTATACTTAAACTAGAGTATGAAACTAGAATTTACTCTATTTAATCATTGTACAACTAAGTTAAAGCACATTATGCTAAGCGCAGACTTTAGGGAATAATTTTGCAAATGATTTTTTATCTCTGATTTCCAGGACTAAAAATATCCATGATACGAGCAAATCCTACATGGTGACAGTGGCAATTCCACCATGTTCTTCTAATGGATCACCGTTTAATCATTCTTTGGAGGGCACTTAAAAAATAAGGAGATTCTATCCTAAAACCATCAAAAGCCTTTGACGCTGTCTCCCACAGTATTCTAATGGAGAAGATGATGGCCNCTGGTGAAGGGTCTGGAGAACAAGCCTTATGAGGAGTGGCTGAGGGAACTGGGGTTATTTAGTTTAGAGAAGAGGAGGCTGAGGGGAGACCTTATCGCCCTTTACAACTTCCTGAAAGGAGGGTGTAGTGAGGAGGGTGTTGTTCTCTTCACCCGAGTAACTAGTGATAGGATGAGAGGAAATGGCCTCACGTTGTGCCAGGGGATGTTTAGGCTGGATATTAGGAAAAATGTCTTTCCTGAAAGAGTGGTGAGACATTGGAACAGGCTGCCCAGGGAGGTGGTGGAGTTACTATCCCTGGAGGTATTCAAAAAACGTGTACATAGGGCACTTCACGACATGGTCTAGTAGTCATGCTGGTGTTGGTTTGACAGTTGGACTAGATGATCTCAGAGGTCTTTTCCAACCTTAATGATTCTATGATCCTATGATTTTTTATTGCCTAGGATATCTACCCATAATGGAATTGAAAAAGGGTCAGAAACTCTACAAGGTAGGACTGCCATTTTCTTCAGCCCTGATCAATGGATCAGTGGACAGAAACCATTTTGCCATTAAATGTCATAGAAATAAACCCAATCCAATTATCTTTCATTTTCAGATGGTAAGATAGACAGGAGACAAGCTTTTTTGCTCTTGTAGGTTATGCTGTTGTAACCCTATGAGATTTCGCTGTTGCCCGGAGAACATTGTTGCTAAAAAGTTGTTGTTTGGATATCTGCCATTACCAGAAAATATCTCTGAAATTTGGAAATGTCAGTTACTGAAGGAGAATGGGACACCTTGAAATATTTAAATTTTGCTACAACACAGACTATTCTAAGGAATTCAGTTAGCTCCTGGCCCTTGCTTACTCCAACCATCTTCACAAACTCAGAACTACATGAAGTCTCATGAATGACATTCTGTAGAATCCCTTGGAAGAATAAAGGACTCTTAAAAACACAAACAACCTTTCACACACACAGAAAGGATATATACAGAGTCACAGGGGAAATAAAGTGATCTGTGCTGATGTCTTCAAATATTTAATTAGATTAATAATACTTTTAATTTTATTTTCTGAGATTGTTATGTGTCTTAGATATTTTACAACAGAGAAAAATCAGATCTTCAGTGTTTACTTATTTGCTGTGTCTCTTTATTTTCTGCTGCAACATCCCATGATCGCTGTGCAAAAAGAAATTAAAGGAAAAGCAGATCATGTTTATCAAGATCTAAAAACCAAAAGTGCCAGAGTTTCCTATCTACATTTGCCTATCTACATGTTAGATAAGCCTTATGTTTTGCCTTTGTGCTATATTTGTAGAAAGCAAGCATATTTCCTTTTGGCATAGATTCTGCTGAGCTAATGACTAGGTTTAACCCCAGTCGGCAACTAAGCACCACACAGTCACTTGCTCACCCTCCCCCGCTGTGAGGTGGAGGAAGACAATCAGGCAAAGAAAGGTAAAAACCATGGTTTGAGGTCAAGGCAGTTTAATAGGACAACAGAGGAAGAGAAGAAAAAAAAATGATAAAAGAAAACAAGTGATGCACAATGCAATTTCTCACCACCCACTGACTGATGCCTAGCCAGGCCCCGAGCAGCAATCGCTGCCCCCTGGCCAACTTTCCCCAGTTTCTATACTGAGCATGATGCCATATGGTATGGAATAGCCCTTTGGCCAGTTTGGATCAACTATCTTGGCTGTGCCCTCTCCCAGTTTTCTTGTGCCCCTGGCAGAGCATGGGAAGCTAAAAAGTCCTTGACCAGTGTAAGCACTATGTAGCAATGACTAAACCATCAGTGTCTTATCAGCATTGTTCTCATCCTAAATCCTAAACACAGCACTATGCCAGCAACTAGGAAGAAAATTAATTCTATCCCAGCTGAAACCAGGACAGCTAAATAAACCAGGTTTCCTCTTATGATATCTTGGTTCATGATGGCAAATTTTACTGATTTTGTTTTCTGACTGTTGAGTTCCTGAATAGCTCAGAGTCCTGTACAACAGCCTTAACACTTATGATCTCTCCTGACAACATCCAAATGTGACAGATCATAATAATACATTTTAACTCAGTACACCTAGATCTTTATCCCTCCCTGTCATTTCTGGCTGACAGTCTCCCAGTTTACAAAGGGTCTTTTTTCGTAATATTTCCCATACTGATGATATTCTGATCTGTTCTATTATATTTCATCCAATTTCTGTTAATTCAGGGCTAACAGTATCCCAAATCTTCTTTTACGGTCTTCTTTTATGGTACAGACATGAGTGAGTCCTAGATATGCCCACTTCTAGGTCAGATTTGATTCTGATTTGTCTGACAGGCTCACACACTAACCACAGATAAGGAAACTAATTAAGCTGCTATGGTAGCCATATATGCTTTGAAACATCATAGGATCTATCTAATTAAAAAAACTATTTTGGTTCTCTGAAGTTATCTTTAAACTAGCCTGATACTAAGGTTGAAATCAAGTGCAGAAAGAAAGATCATGGGTCTACTCTTAATATAGCAGAACAATCAATTATCCAGCTGGAAGTGAATGTAGAACTACTCACGTTCCTAAAAGTCAAACTTAATATATTTAAATGTGACTTTTCTGCTTCAGCCAGTTGGAGATGTAGCTCTCAAGGGGATGTAGATAAATCTTGCTTAGCATTATTAAATAAATGTTTTATTATTGTAAGTCACCCTTTAATTTTTTTGCAGAGGAAACAGTGGAAACTGCAGAAGATAGAAATAGATGAATAGGAAACGTGATTACTTGACCTCCTAAGACATATTTATATTTTAAATTAATAGCAAGGGACAGATGTGGAAAGATCATTGTTTTTGTCATCAGATTAATTTCATTGATTTTATTATTGTTTTAGTTTTTACCAGGAAAAGTGTTTAACGGGGAAAAGTAGTTGCTGGACTTCAGCCTTCTTTACTTAAGGCATTTTAGGGAAACTGAAATCATCAAGCTTGGGATGATTATCAGCTCCCAAAAGATAAATATCCACTACCTGTTGCTTCCCATTAGGATGCCAGACACCCCACAGTAATAGTTATAGAAGAGTTCTATAAACCCAGAAGGTTCCCCCCCTACCCCACCAATTCAATTCAGGCTGCTCTGGAGATAAGGATTTTTAAGCACACCAGAAGTCTTAAGTGGTTTGTTTTGTTTTGGTTTTTTTTTTAATGTTTTGTATTGTTTGGTTTCTTTTTTTTTTCCATTCAGATTTAATGAGCGTTTTTTCTTTTTCTTTTTTTTTTCTTTTTCTTTCAGGCACACTAAGCTTCCTTCTGTCAAGGACAGTCAATAGTAATGGGTTCTACTGCAGAACATAAAAATAAAATCTTTTTTATAAATTGTGTATATCACACCTATCAGTGTCAGAAATGCCTTCTTGCCCAATGGTCAACTATTTGAGAAGCCACACTGGGCCCAGCTGATTCCTGTATTACAGTATTTTCAAGACATCTACATACCATTGATACCTATGGGCATCTCAGTTGGCACTAAACACCTCTGTGGATAACTGAATTGACCCCTGGACTCTCAACATACTTTATGGACACTAGTCAGCTGAATCATTTAATAGGCTGCATTAAAAGTCCTGATTACCTCATGGTTAACTCCAGTGAGAGAAGAAACTCCTTGTGTTTTTTGTGGACTCCTTAGGCCTTCAACTTGAGCTGAATCCTGCTCTCACAGAAAGAGCAATATTGGCTAGCCATGGATACCTGGTGTCACTGAGGCATTTTAAGTTATTGTGTCTGTCCTTCAGGTGCTTCTGAAGACAATGCTGGTTTCTTGTAGTTTGTTGCATAATGCTGAATAGAGTCTTTCATGTGAGAATATACTTAATGTTATTGACAATTAGAAAAGGATTCAGATGCCTACATGTAGATGCCCAAGCCAATTCAGACATCTTTGAGTATTTAAATCATTTGGAATTGGCGTGATATGGTGATGTGCTTTAGGAATTCTGGGACAACTGTATCTTCTTGGAGCACCAGATATTTCAAAGTGCTTGAAGTTCAGCTAAATGCATATGTCTAGGCAACTGAATCCCAAGATGATAATAGAATCATAGAATCACATAAGTTGGAAAAGACCCTTCAGGTCATTGAGTCTGATGGTAAACCTAACACTGACAAGTCCATCACTAAACTGTGTCCCTAAGCACCACTTTTAAATACTCCCAGGGATAGTGACTTAGCCACTTCCCAGGGTAGCCAGTTCCAGTGCTTGATAACCTAATGGTAATACTTTTCAGTGATGTTTTCCACATTACTGTGTATATATAATGTTTGAACAAAGGTGATTATTCATGCTAATGTTATCCCATCAGTGTGTTTCCCCACACTGAACTTCCATTCTTCCAACTATTACTAACCTAATCAAGTCTTAATACTTTTTACACTGTCTCTGCACTTTCTGCAGAGAAGCATTTCTCTGCCATCCAGATGACGCAATGGCACGGTTCTTCAGAGTCCAAGGAAAACAGCTGAAAAAAATATAGGATGGTAGGAATTAATCTCTTTTCTGACGTGTGGAAATACTCTGGAAAAATTATGCAGCCTCTTACCTATATTATAACACTTTTTCATTGGTTCATCTGACTAGAGGGTAAAAGCTTACTAGGCCTCTTTGTTGATCATTTTATAGAATTTCCTTATAGAAAAAGTGAAATAACCTAAATACTGGAAAAAAATCATATATTTGGTGATGGTAGAAAATCACCCTTTTAGAGGTCTAGTAAGGAACTATGTTTGAAACTATTCCATTGAAATTTTCTGCTTTATATACTCTGTTCATTAAACAAGTTAACTGATACTTTACCAATATGTTGAATGAATTCATTGCAGCAGCCCTATTGCCACTGGAGTAATTTTAAATGAATGAAACCAAACATACATTGCACTCTATAATATATTATTGCAAAATGATACTTAAACATTCATGATAGTGCGCAAGAACATAACAGTCCAGTATTACAGTGTGTTTGTATCTAGAGTGGTATTAAAAATAAGTAAAAGCAAAAGAGTTCTTCTGCTTTTGCATAATTTAGGAATTAAGTTCACTATTCACTAAGTAAAAAGTACTTTCACTGGATGTAAAAAAAAGTACTTTTACTGGAAGGTTTTTTTTTTTAAAAAAAATACTTTTACTGGCAGTACTGGCAGTACTGGAAGTACCAGAAGTACTTTTACTGTAAGTAAAGAGACTTCCAGGCTTATTTTGTAAAAATATAAGCACCTGATTGGTCTAGAGAGAATGGTACAAAATTAAGACATCTATGATCTTGCACTTCTGAGCTTAGAATACATGCTTATTTTCAGAGAAATATTAACAGAGTGAGAAACTATAGAATTTTATAACTACAGTCCTACTGATTTTACAGCTTTAATTTCTTTGAGATTTTCAGGCAGAAAGTTAAGACACTTATTTTTTGGAAGTCTTCATAATCTCAGATGTCACTATTCTGGGTCACTGAGAATATGAAACAAAAGGAGGAAATTTTCTCATTATATGATCTTCCTGTCATGTAAATATGAATCTGCTCTTGTCCATGGTCATTTGAAAAATATTTAAATTTATGCTGCTAAAAACTACTTGTCTTGTGCTCAGAAATAGAACTTGTCTAAAAATGTAAATTTAACTCCTCTGAAATGATGAGTGATTTTCTGATTCAAATTATGAATTCTGAGACTCCAAGGCAATTTGATTATTATTCCTGTGCTGATCATTTCTGTGCAGTGAAACATTTCACCCAGAGTTTCTAAGGCTGCTCTTTTTTTTTTTTCCCTTCACAAGGATAAAGTTATTTCTGAATTCACAATGAAATGAAGAGATATGTAAGTATTTTTGTCATATAGAAATCTTAACCACTTATTCTTATTAGGCAGTGAAGTACATAAACAACCTGCAGGCAAGACTTAAAAGATATTTTAAATGTAATTAATATGTTTCTCTCTTCAGTATCATACTTGTGAAGAACAAACTGCTACCAGGCATCATAAAGTCATAATTCCTGGCATGATTCACGTACATAGATCTGTGCTGATTTCATGTTTTTGATAACATGTAGATAACATATCTACCTACAACATTCTAGAAGGAGGAAGCTGCACCTAAAATGTCCAGTCTATGAAATAAAAATGATGTAATACAAATGGGGACAGGAATTTTTTGCAATAAGGCATTCAGAAATACTACAAAAACCATTAAACCCAAAATACTTATTTTAAGTTTGAAAAAAAACAAGGGCTTAAACAGTTGACTGGTAAATGTTCTGTAGCAATGCCTGTTATTTCTGCTGATAGTACAATGCTATGTAGCATAATTCTGACCACATGGAACATATTAATTGATAGTTTGGTTGCACAAGGGGATTTTAATTTTATAGAGAGTGGAAATTGCACTTCAGTTTTTCTCCATTTAATTCAACACACTTATCACTTTTTACACTGCCTGGGTATACATCCTCCACCTCTATTGTGGTGAAAATTTAATGAAACCATGACTGTATGTAATGGATATACGTTTTGGTAACCCATGATTTGAGTTGTATGCTATAGGAACTACTATAGCAGGAACCTTTTGCCACAGACAGGCAAGGGGCAAGTGGAGGAGTTCATTGCAATGATAAATTCTACTGCATGGTCTAAAAGCACAAAGGATGGTGATACTAATGGATGTACTTTTAAGTTGTAACCCATATTCAAGTGGCATTTTGTAGGAAGTAATATCGCACCAACCACCTGAACCAATAGAGGATGAACCTTATGAGAAACAGCACACATGCAGCAATGACCTGAGCTGAGCTGGCTTTGCTGCCCAATAAGTTCAGAGAGCACACTGCCTCTCCTGTTCTGAGCAACCACAGGAGACAGAACCCATGTCCTGGCCTAAGTGAACTCAATAGAAAATTTCTAGGCATTTTCTAGGTATTTCACAAGGGTGGTTCACAGACAAAGGGAATGATATCTATGTACATATCAAAAGATGGGAAGAGTGGGCTAATGAGGTTGTATTGGATAGTGTGAGACCTTAGCATGAGGTAAATGGTATGGAATAAAGGGTGGAGATGGGATAGATTTAATTTTCTTCATAGTAATCTGTATGCTGCTATGTTTTGAATTTATGAGCAAAGCAGTGTTGATAACACACCAATGTTGTAACTGTTGCTGAGCAGTTCTTACACAGAGTCAAGGCCTTTTCCAATTTTTGCACCACCCCACCAGCAAGTAGGCTGGAGGATGCACAGGAGGTTGGGAGGGGACAGAGCTGGGACAGCTGGCCCCAACTGACCAAAGGGATATCCCATACCATATGACATCATGCTCAGCAATAAAAACTAGGGGAAGAAGGCAGAATAGGGGCATGTTTGGAGTTAGGACATTTGTTTTCACAAGTAACTCTTAGGCGTGATGGAGCCCTGCTTTCCTGGAGATAGCTCTAAACACCTGCCTGCCGATGGGAAGTAGTGAATGAATTCCTTATTTTACTTTGCTTGTGTATAGCTTTTATTTTACCTATTAAAGTGTCTTTATCTTGCCCTACAAGTTTTCTTCCTTTTACCCTTTGATTCTCTACCCCATCCCACTGCAGGGAGTGAGTGAGCAGCTGTGTGGTGCTTAGCTTCCTACTGGGGTTAACCCAGTAGAGAATTTTTAAAGGAAGACATTTTTAAAGGAAGTCCTTTTTCCCTCTGGTTTCTTCCTCTTTGCTATTCAATACTATGTCATTGATTTAATCCACCCTCAAGATCCACTTTACCTGTCAAGTGTACAGAACTCAGCTAACCAAAAATTGCTCTGTAGTACAATTGACCTGAGTTGTCCTAATTGTACGCTTGAATGGTGGGTAAGGTAGATACATAAAACATTCATGTATTTTTCTGTCTTTCAGCTTATGAACTGTTTATGACAGGCTGTTTGTTGTGGTTGCAGCAGCATCTATTACATGATAAATGATGCAACCTCTATAGAGAATACAGAATTTGAATGATTACGTTTCTCCTTCCCTGACCACCTTCCAAAGAAAAGTCATGTAAAGCTTTTTCAGCAGTAATGAATGAAACCTTGTGAGCTGCAAAGAGTATTATAATATCAAGCAGAGAAAAATTAAAGGATTGCCTTGGGTCACACAGTAGTCTTTCAATGCTGTAATCTGCTTTTTACGTTTTAAACAAAGCCAATTTACCCTCTGGAATAACTCTAGAAGTACAGTGATCCTGAGTATTTGTGGGACTTGGATCCCAAGTTTATAAAAAGCTGTAAAGAAACTCTTCACCTTTTTTGGCACTAAGCAGAATTTACTGTTTTATTCTATAGCAAATTTTGCTTTCATAACATGGGTACAAAATGTCCTTGTTTTCGTTTAGTGGAACTTTGTGTTTTCTCTGGATTTGTATACCTTAATGTAAAAAAAANGGGATTTCTTCTTAATAAAAAAAAAAAAAAAAAAAAAAAAAAAAAAAAAGTGGAGAAGCAAACTCTGTGTCTTCCTAAATATCATATACTAATTATAACCAATTAATACCAACAGTGAATAATAGCAGCCTACATTGAGACCTCATTTGCCTCCATACACATAACAACAGCATGTAGAACTTTTTATTCAGAGGTTACGCTGTGCATGTGTGTGTATTGATGACTAATGAAATTAGAGATGAGGAAGGCATAGGTAGGTAGAAACTGCAGTTTCATTATTGACCAAGGCAGAATTATGAATTTCTAATACCATTGTATCCCATGGGAGACTAGTCCTAGTTTAATAGATCTTAAAGAACAGTAAGTGCAGGCATAAATCTCTGTTGTGCAAAGTCTGCTGCTTAAAGTGCCTTTACTTGAACCTTAACAATAACATAAGCATTTCAAAATATGCAATTCAAACATAATTGACTTTTTTGATTAGACTTTGCTGAGTAAATACTTCATCAGCATTATAAAGGACAGTTAGTTATATGCATTGGTTTAAAAGAAAACTGTCAAGTCCACTTAGTAGTATTATTTATTTCCAAATTTTTGTAAGACATTATTAGGAGCTTGAAGATAGAATTATCTACAATACCATTCCTGCAAATGCTGGAAATTTCTAGTGCAGAGCTTAGTTCTGTACTGCTTTTTGGAACATTGTTATCTCCTTTTACAGCTGCTGTCACATCTAGAGTGACTGAGTGACCTTGCCTGTGTTAAGAGCGCAGGTGCCTTGAACTCATTGTATAATTTA
The DNA here is from genome assembly GCA_013400535.1 of Scopus umbretta. Classification (NCBI taxonomy): domain Eukaryota; kingdom Metazoa; phylum Chordata; class Aves; order Pelecaniformes; family Scopidae; genus Scopus; species Scopus umbretta. The sequence continues at coordinate 22,848 of VZTL01035493.1, read as the reverse complement.
CAGGGGGAGATACAACACCTCCCTAGGGAAAAACAGATCTCAGGCTGACTATGTGGTTTTTGTCTCCATAAACTCTGTTCTTAACTTGGCTTTTGACTAACTGTCTTCATTTAGGCAGAATCTAGGCTAGATTCTTTTTGAAGTTCCTGCAGACATGTCATTTTTTCCCCCACATCTTTCACACTCTACAAATTCAGAGTATTATTGTTCAGTTCAGACATTGGTACAACTTGTATTTCAGACTTTATTCTGCCAAGAGACACATGGAAGTCAATACTGAGGTTCATGTAGAGAACGGACCAATAAGTCTGCTCTTTGCTTCCTCTGAGTAAACAGTCTTTGCTTACTGTGTTATTACTGATTTAGTTTTATTCCATCTATTTTTAACCTTTCTATTATTGTTCTAAGATTTTAATAAAAACCCAAAACATTCACAAACAAGATCCTAACCTTTATGAAGTTGCTTCAAGAAACTAAAAAGGCCCCGAATCAGTTTGATCTATCCCAGTACACAGTAGAGGATCTCTGGTCTAAATGACTTAAGTTCTTACAGGGTTCATATTGTCAGCAGTAATGTCCCAAAAGAATCAACAATCTGCTTGAGGAAAAAAATACCTCAAAATAACCAATTAATTAATAGTGTCTAAATTTAAAGCTGCATCTTAGATTGACTGTGAAAACCAGCAAAAAACAAGAAACACAACCTTTAAGTATGACTGATGATTGTCAGTATGTCTGACCCTTTTATAAAGAGGTTTGAAAAAATCAGTCTAAAGCGCATCCCAAATTTCTTGATGTGCTGAGAATGTATTATCTTGCAAGAAGAGTAACAAAAATAAGGAAAAAAATACTGAAATAACATGAGTAGGATGAGTTAGATTATGAGATGAGAGTCTGGTCTCTTGCTCTTTTTTCTTACTTTTCATACTTACTGATTGCCAGTGCAGCATTTATGGTTTTTTGTGTAAGACTGGACATTGCCTATGACTCTCCTAGATGCTGTAATATCAATATTGAAATGATTCTGCGTTATTTTATTTGCTCTGATTTCACTAGGAGAACAATCTGTATATCATGACTGTGTTAGGTAGTCTTATTTTGCTAAGGAAAACTGGCAACATGATAGAAATATATTTTCTGTGGTGAAAGAATGCTTCGCATTTATTGAAAGATCTGACAGTTTATTATGACAAATCAGAGTCACAGATGCTTACTCAGTCTAGAACCAATTTCACAGTTTTTTGGTTATGTTAATATAAAATAGTCACATTAAATAGTTGCCTGATTATTATGAAAAATCTGCATATCAGTCCACTATTTCAGCCAATGCAAATGCAAGTGTGATTAATGGAATTAAATCCAAATAAATTGTGTAATATTCAGATCTTTTACATTTCTTATCTGAACTTTAATGTATTTTCAAAAATAAAGACTGATATTGGTATTTCTCTTTGAAAAGTTTGCTGGCCATTATTTGACTGTATTTAACCTTTTTTTTTTGTTTTTATAAAGGTGTGGGCAGTGACAGGAAACAATAGGAAATTTGCAGAAGAATGAGACATGAAATCAAAATGATTACTTATTTGGCTGGGAACCTTTTCAGCTGGATTCTCTGGTCTAATTGGAACAAGCTCTTTTCTTATTATGAGGTAAAATGGGAAGAAATGGTTTGCACTCTGAAGTTCTAATGATAGGCACTCAAATATGAAAGTGTTGACCTTTGGTCTGTGGATGGAATTAGGAGACTCTCAAATTGCTGTGACTTTCTCTTAGCACTGTCATAATTAAACATGTTGAAAAATGGTTCTCTTATGTTTAAAAGGCACATAAGAGGATTTCTTCCTCTAAATAAAACTGATTCATTATGATAAACTAAAAAAGAGCAGAAAGTCAACAGTAATCTTTAACAGCCTTGCATAAGAGAGAGGACAGAAATAAAACAGAAAATGTTCAGGTCTTATCTGAGGACAGACCTCCTCCAGTGCAGAAGGAAGTCAGCATGTGCCTGTAGCCCTGCTCTTTGTGCCTAGCATTTCCAATGGATATTTCATTGTTCCATTTGAAAATGACATAACGAATTGACTTGATTATGGCCCATAATAACGCAGACACTGCAGCAAATATCATCAATAAAAAGGTTAAATTTAAAAAAGGGAAACATTCTCACAGGCTAACAGGGGCAGAAATTCAATGAGCTCTCTAAATAATTAGGTCCCATTAAAATGTTCCTTTTCAAACCTAATGACTTTATTTGTAGCTCATAAGGGGTTACGCAGTTCAAGATGGTTTAAAACAGATGAAGAGAAAGAACTGTGCAACATTCCCAGTTCTAAGTGATTCTGACTGTAAGCCAGGTACAAAGTATATTCATTGGCAGAGCACAAAGATTTAATAATGAGCCACATTAGTATCATGCAAGACCAATTACTGACACAAATAATTTCTCTGTTAACACAGGCTCCAAAGTGTCTAGCTCAGATGTAAAAGTCTGTCATAAATATCTACATTAAGTGAGGTGAATTATTGTTCATGTGATAATTCAGTCAACCAATTGAGGATGCTCAGTTCCTGGATGGATAGGACCTATCAGCATAATAGACTGTTTTTAACAGCAGTGGGGTTATGTTAAAAAAAAAAAAAAAAAAAGAAACCAAACCAAACCAAAACACCAGCAAACTACTGTTTTGGGATTTGTTTGTTGGGGTTATGTGTATTCTTTGTTTGTTTTAAGTGGACGTTAGAGGGCATGTAAATGCTATATTTTTTTTATTTTATGAATTAAGAGATTAGTTGTATTCTACACTTTGCTCTTTTTTTCTCTCCTCATTCATTCTACTTCTGCTCTCTCATTTCTTCTCTCTTTTTCCTTATCAAAATTATTTGTGTTTTCTTTCAATTATGTGTCTGGGACTCCATGCATTACCTTCTATAAGGCAAAAAAAAAATAAAAATAATTTGTTAATGTGTATTGGGCTTGCATGGCAAGGTTTTGGTAGCAGGGAGACTACAGGGGTGACTTCTGTGAGAAGCTTCTAGAAGCTTCCCCTATGTCTAATAGAGACAATATCAGACAGCTCCAAGATGGACCCACCACTGGCCAANAGTTTTGATTGGTAATAAATTAAACTGTATTCCCCAAGTTGAGTCTGTTTTGCCCATGATGATAATTGCGGCGTGACCTCTCCCTGTCCTTATCTCAACCCATGAGCTTTTCATTATATTTTCTCTCCCCTGTCCAGCTGAGAGGGGAGTGACAGAGCAGCTCTGGTGGGCATTTGGCATCCAGCCAGGGTCAACCCACCACATAATACCAGCAAGATACTGAGAAAAAATAACTCTGATTGAAGAAAGATAGTGAGAACAGTATATATTTATTGGAAATTTAGTAACATGACTAACAGACAAATTTTAAAATATTCTAATATTTAAATATATTGCAGTCAGTTTTAAGGGAAGGTAATATATTTGAAGTTTGTAGAATTATTTGGATTAATGGAGCTTTTTCAGTTTCTCCAGTGTATCACTACAGTGAAATTAAAAATTATTGTCCAAAGAATACTAGTAATGCTGTGGTTTACTGTTAATAATTGCTGTGCTGCCTGTTCCAGAAGCCAAACAATAGGTCACAGATAGATGCAAGCTGAATGGACCGTCAGAATCTAAATGGTTTACAAAAAGTAATAAAATAAAGTTTCTCTTATTTGCTATTTGGAAATTCAAGCACAGAATATTCACGACTTATTTTTAACAGTTATTACCTCTTCCTCATACTACATGTCTTAATCTCTGAAAGCTGTTTGCTGTGAACTGCCTGCACTCAAACTCTTCAACCCTTATTTATTGCAAATATCCTTAAACATCTTGGTGTAAGGACTGACTTCCATCTCTAAGTGGAATTAAAATAAGGATTGGGGTTGGCTCAGTGACTGCAAAATAGTGTAATATAGAAGATTGAGTATTTTGATGTCACTACCTAGTTCAACAGACTGTAGTCATAAGATTTCAAGAGCATAGACATAAAATGAAATCAGAATCACAGAATCATAGAATGGTTTGGGTTGGAAAAGACCTTAAAGATCATCTAGTTCGAACCCCACTGCCATGGGCAGGGACACCTTCCACTAGACTAGGTTGATCAAAGCCCTGTCCAACCTGGCCTTGAACGCTTCGAGGGGTGGGGCATCCACTCCTCTCGGCAACCTGTTCCAGTGCCTCACCACCCTCATAGCGAACAATCTCTTCCTTATATCCAGTCTAAATCTACCTTCTTTCAGTTTAAAGCCATTATCCCTTGTCCTATCACTACATGTCCTTGTCAAAAGTCCCTCTTCATCTTTCTTGTGGGCCACCTTCAGGTACTGGAAGGCTGCTATAAGCTCTCCCCAGAACCTTCTCTTCTCCAGGCTGAACAATCAGAATCCTACCTTCAGCCATTTTGCAAACCTTTCTAAAGAATAGTTAGAAAAGCAAAATTTTTATTATGTTTTCTGTTTAAACGGGAAATACAGAAAGACACACAAGATCCACAATCTTAGTGTTTAAGAGCACAGGAATCTTAAGAGTAGAATAAAAACTTAGAAAGCCAAAGAACTTAATATTTAATGACCTTACTGATATGGATGTTGCACAACAGTGAAAAAGTATCATAGAGAGTTACGTTTCCGTTAAAGATAATTCAGAATGCTAGAGGAAGAGTCCTAATACAGAAGAAATACCACATGTGGAGGAAGTTTTTTAGTTCTTCACTAAAATATTGTCCTGGTTTCAGCTGGCATAGAATTAATTTTCTTCCTAGTAGCTGGCATAGTGCTGTGTTTTGGATTTAGTGTGAGAATAATGCTGATAACACACTGATGGTTTAGTTGTTGCTAAGTAGTGTTTACACTAGCCAAGGCCTCTTCAGCTTCCCATGCTCTGCCAGGGGCACAAGGAGCTGGGAGGGGGCACAGCCAGGACAGCTGACCCCGACTGCCTAAAGGGCTATTCCATACCATATGGTGACACTCTCAGTATAGAAACTGGGGGGGAGTTGGCCAGGGGGCAGTGATCACTGCTTGGGGCCTGGCTGTGTGTTAGCCAGCAGGTGGTAAGTGGTTGCATCACTTTTTTTGTTTTTTTTTTTTTCCTCCCTGGATTTTGTTTCTGTCTCTCTCGTTCTCCTTTTCATGAAAATTTTTATTACTGTTGCTATTACTATTGTCATTATTTAATTCAATTATTAAACTCTTCATATCTCAACCCACAAGTTTCCTTACTTTTGCCATTCCAATTCTATCCCACAACACTAGGGGGTAGGGAGAGCGAGCAGCTGTGTGATGCTTGGTAGCCGACAGGGGCTAAACCACAACAACTGTCAAAATTTCAGAGATTCTCCTGAAGCCTGGATTTTGCAATTGGATTTAAACTTCAGGCACAGTTTCAACCACAAGCACATTAATACATTTGGTAATGGAGGGAACTCGTTAGTTACACATATGGGAGTGAGATGACCCCAGACAAATATATATTTTCATGTTTGATAAGTCCAATGGCAAGGATGCGTCAGTGTGTCATGTTGTAAAGACATCCAGTGTGTAAAACAGACATGATCTTGGGGACAAAAAACAAATGACTAGACTAGACTATTTCGGTTGGAAATGACCTACAATGATCACCTAGTCCAACTGTGTGACCAGTTCAGGGCTAACCAAAAGTTAAAGTGTATTATTAAGAGTATTGTCCAAATGCCTCTTAAGCACTGACAGGCTTGGGGCATTGACCACCTCTCTAGGAAGCTGGTTCAAGTGTTTGACCACCCTCTCAGTACAGAAATGCTTCTTAATGTCCAGTCTAAACCTCCCCTGAGGTTTAGAGGAAATCAACAGGAATCACAGAAAAGAGGGGATCACAGAACACTTATTTAGGAGAATTATTTGTTTTCTAACATACTATCTTGTAAAAACTTGTAATAAAATTACTTTTTATCAAAACAAAAGCTATAATACTCATGTACAAAACAAAATGTTGATAGTAAAGATCTTGTTCTATTGATTATTATACATGGAACATTGAAATTTTCTTTTAAAAATAAAGTGATTAACAGAAAACATGGCTTATATAAAATGTGGGGTTTTTCCAACCCTGACTTCTTTTATTTACTTAAAAAAAAAAAAAAAAGGCTTTTTTTCTTGCTAAACACTAAGATTTTATTTTGGCAGAATGTAATCAAGATGAAAACCATATTTATGTTTATGAGCCAGGCGATGACTTATAAATATACAGTGGTTGAGATGAAAGACAACAGAAGAATAGAGGTAGCAGCAATCTGGTCAGTGAGTTCCTTTCTGCAAAACATAGACCATGAAAAGGCTGGTCTCAGAAGGCATTGGAAGTAAAAAGTAATTTTACTTTAAAGTTGAGCCATCCTCAAGTAAAACATCTGTACAATTCTTAATCAATGATTTTTATTGGTTAATTTTCTGAGAATAGTTTCTGCATTTTTGTATTATTTATTCCAGTTCTGAACCAAAACTACTGTGGAAATACCAGAATTTTCAAAGGGTAAGAAGTTTGAAATTTATTTGTTTTCCTTATAGTATAAATTGTTGTGCAGTATATTCAAGTCATAGAAAGGATACAGTGAGTGGCTTGGTTATTTAAGTACAGTCAGTTGGGCAAAGTCAGTCTTTCATATGAGGAAGTAGGAAAAAAATAGTAAGAAAGTGTTAAGAAATTTAAAGGCTAAGAAACATTGCAGATTGTTTTGCTGACTTTTAATGAGCTTCATATTATTTCAGACCTAAAGCCAGAGCCAGTTAGAAACTGGAACAAGGATATATGTTCTTTTCAAATTTCTTAGGAGATATTATCTGAGTGAGCTAGCTTTTATCACACTATTTAATAAACTTTGACTTTCTCTGTTTGGCTTGTCTGTTGTTTTGGTTTCTCAATACTAAGTTTTTCAATTTTGCCAGTGCTTTTAATATCATTGTGAACATGTTAGATCGGTTCTGTGTTCATACTGGGAATAACAGTCCCAGTAAATCTGCATCTGAACTGATGGAAATTGAGACAGTGCCCATGCTAAATTTCCACCATCATTATGTAGATAATTCCTGTTTCTGTTAGGTAGATAATTAATTTCCATATCCCCTCATTTCTGTGTAATTTCTTGCCATTATCTTGTACAGTAGATCGATGTAAGTTTTATTAATAAAATTGTAAAATTCTTTTATCCTTCTGACCAGATACTTGAACGTTATTTTTCTCCATTTTGTAACTGCTTACAACAGCCTTAGAAAAAATGCCAATCACACAAAAAAAAAAAAAAAAAAAAAAAAGAAAGAGAAAAGCTTAGAAGATATTAGTTCTGTAGTTCATATAGTTAAATTCTCTGAATTCAATATAGTATACTGTAACATACTATACCAACTGTGGTGGTAAATAGTGATATTGCATCAAGATTAATTTCTTGTTTCATTTTTTCCATTGTAGTTTATTTAGGCCAACTTTTCTTACAGTTTCTATGCTGTAACATTTTGACCTTCTCTTTCATTCTTAGCCATCCTAAGGCATAATTCTAGCACATATAAATATTTATGACATTCTGCTCTTCAAGAGACTATATACTTTTGAAGATAAATCAATGGAATTAATTTAAATGGCTGTGGCCTTTTATTTGTAGAAAAGGAATCACGAATTCTCCACAGCAGGCCATGCCTTATATGGGGTTCCATATTTTAAGGATATTCCAGAGAAAAATTGCACAGGTATGTCTGTATTTATGTGCATATGCATGTATACATATGCACACACACACGTGCATATGTGTAGATGTAAGTATGTATACATACGTAAATTACAAAAACATGTAATAATTCACTGTGTTTGTTCATCAAGATGATATAGATTACTAAAGTTTCTGTGTTAGATGCTTTTGAGAATTTTACCACTGTTATAACGCTGGGATGTCAGGGTTTATTCATGAGCTCTGATCTCCTTGTCCGGGACCTAATTTATGCTGCAGATGCCTCAGTAGCTGATGAGAGTGTCATCCTTCCTGAAATTCCAGGTGCATTCACTTAAACATACCCTTTCAGAGTTATACCTATGGAAAGATTGCTTACCTCTTACAAATTCAATCCTTTAAGGAATAAAACATCAGGAAAGAAAAGAACAGAGGTTTGGTAAAGGATCCTATTAACCACAAGGAGGTTAAAAATGAGGCTATGCAGTTTGGAGAACTAATATCTTTTATAAGATAAATTAATCAATTAAAAGGTAATACCTTTCTCCCTAAACATCTTCCCTTGTCTATACTTGCAGACCGTGGTGGATAGAACAACATGATAGTAGCATGAAAAGAGCCCTTCCACTGCAGGACAGTTCTGTGAAAATAAGTTTAGAATAAAGCCAATTCAGAAACATCTCATGTCCCAACATGTACCTGTTACCTTACTTTCAGCTGCTTCATATGGAGCAAATAGAAGTAATTTGGAGTGACAGTTACACACAACAGAGTCTTAAGACCAAGAGATGAGTTTCAAATGCTTTTTCCACTCAGCACACTGCTAAAAGCACCTACTCTCCTGCGGAAAGTGTTATCAAATGCTTCTGTCAAATCCTCTTCCAGGGTCCATGTGGTGCTTTCCCCACTGTTGCACAGTCATGACACATTTCTTTTTACTTCTACCTTATCCCAAGAAGTACAGCAGATCTGATTGTTTTTCCAATTTACTTTCAGTATTTTTCACTTCTTATCATGTGAAAAGTAGCTGAAAGGTTTCCACCTTTGGTTCTTCCTGTCCATATTTCATTACCGATGGTCTTTTTTATGTAATGAAGGAAATGAGAAAAAAATACTTGAGACTTTATTTTGGAGCATGCTTACATGTATCTTGGAGGTCTGCTTATTTATTAGAAGTTATTCTCTTCCTAGAGTACTACTTTGGAGATCTGTCAAGTAAGCTATACTTGTTCTTGGCAAGTGTAAGTTAGGTGAAAATTTGGTTAAAAAACAAAACAGATTTATAAGATCTAGAAATGTTTCAATGCTAAGATTTCATGCAGAAAAGTTAATTCATTGACATATAGACATGAGAGAAAGTAATTAGTGTCATCACAACCTGCAGCTGTGGAAATTGATAGAAATTTAATTTTGTCAGAAACTGATACTCTAAAAGTTATTTTTACTGAGAATCAGAATTCTGAAATGTATCTGAAATTTCTGAAAAATTTCCAACTGGTAACACAACATTCTTTTTATAGAAGGCAAATAGTGCATTAAAAGAATTTATACTTGTATATTCTGTACAACTGATATTATACTGATCCTAAATGAGTCAATATGTTCAAGTATAGCTGAAGAATTTTGTGCTATCAAAACAAAAACTCTAAACATTTTTTTGAGAGTTCACAGTTATAAATTTTGTTGAAATCACTACACTTGTGCTTTTCATGGAGATGTTGACAAAATGTGGTTGTAAGGCACTTGTTTTAATGTATTTTTGTCCAGTTCTAGAACATGCCAAAACCCTTAAAATATTGCATATACTTTTTGGGTCAAATCTGGCTGGCTCTCCTGGCTTTCAGATCCATTTTCTAAGCATATACATACAACCAGTGCTAGAATGATAAGATCATGGATCATTAAGGTTGGAAAAGACCTCTGAGATCATCTAGTCCAACCATCAACCCAACACCACTATGCCTATTAAACCATGTCCAGGAGTGTCACATCTACATGTTTTTTGAACACCTCCAGGGATGGGGACTCCACCACCTCCCTGAGCAGCCTGTTCCAATGCTTCACCATGCATTCAGGAAAGAAATTTTTCCTAATACCCAATCTAAACCTCCCCTGGAGCAACTTGAGGCCATTTCCTCTCGTCCTATCGCTGGTTACTTGGGAGAAGAGACCAACACACACCTCACTACAACCT
>VZTL01035493.1:2347-12745 GCA_013400535.1 Scopus umbretta | reverse complement strand
TTTTACCCAGCAAAGAGTACACCTGCCCAAGCCATGAGCCGACAGCTTCTCCATTAGAATGCTGTGGGAGGCACCATCAAAGGCTTTACTGACGTCCTGGTAGATAACATCCACAGCCTTTCCCTTGTCCACTGGGCGGGTCAGCTGGTCATAGCATATGTCAGACTGTTCTACACAGACCAGCTGGGTAGATTTACCTCTTAAAAATGCATTATAAGCTTTTTGCTTTCTGAGGACTCTGAAACCTTTATATTTTATTATCTATTTTATTTTTCATGTTTGAATTAGAAAGCTGCTGACACAAGCTGTTCCTTAAAAGTCTTTCATCAAACAATTGGAGAAAAGTCAGAGAAATTTGGAAATGTTTCTGTTTCCAAGCTATAGAAATCTTTTTCAGCATGTTTTCACCAGTGTTGTTAAACAAGACAAAATTTCAGAAATTTTAATAAAATTTAATTAAGTTCTGAGTTTTATTTCTTTATAAACCTGGCCTTAATCTTCCGCCATGAATTAATGATAATTTGTGCTTTGATCGACCAAGGTTTGTAGAAGCATAGGCTGATGTAAACAAAACATTTTCTGAGCATTTGGTTTTCCAGTTTGCCAAGGTTTTGCTGTGATAGACAATTCGGATCTTTGTGGTTGGTGTTCTAAACAGTTCTGTTTTACTTAAAGGCAAATTCCAGTCAGGCTAAATCTTTCGATAGCTTTCAAGCAACTTTAATTTTATTGACCTTACTTTGCCCAGGGAGAAAAGAGAGGAAGCAAAGATCAAGGATATTCTATCTCAGCCATGAAGTTTTGAATTTTACTGCTTCCCATTCACAAACCTTCCTGTAATGTATAACCTTGGGGATGTGGGGATCCAGATGCAACACAAAGACAACTATGGAAATAGAGCACAGTAACATTAGTTCCTATGATGGTTGTCCTGGTTTCAGCTTAATTCGGAGTTCATTTTCTTTGTAGTAGCTGCTATAGTGCTGTGTTTTGGCCTTAGCATGAGAACAATGCTGATAACGCGCTGATGTTTTAGTTGTTGCTCAGTAGTGTTTAGCCTAGTCAAGGACTTTTCAGCTTCCCATGCTCTGCCGGGTGCACAAGAAGCTGGGAGGGAACACAGGCATGACAGCTGACCCAGGCTGGCCACAGGGCTATTCCATACCACCTGACGTCACGCTCAGTATAGAAACTGGGGGAGCTGGCTGGGGGGGCAGCGATCGCTGCTCGGGAATGGGCTGGGCATCGGTTGACGGGTGGTGAACAATTGCATTGGGCATTACTTGTTCTGTGTTTTCTTTTATGATGATGATGATGATGATTATTATTATTATTATAATTATTATTTCCTTTTTCTCTGCTGTCCTATTAAACTGCCCTTATCTCAGCTCACGGGTTTTAGGTTTTATTTTCGGTTCTCTCCCCCATCCCGCCGGGGCAGGGGGAGGGTGAGCGAGCGGCTGTGTGGTGCTTAGTTACCGATTGGGGTTAAACCACAACAATGATGTGTCTGCAATTAAACTTGTACCACAGGCTTTAAATTTTAAGATAACTATTCTAAAACAAGTTTGAAGGTCAGTTAGTTCCCAGGAATTTGTGGTAATCCTTAGGGGTTAGTATGAGGGATGACACAGTTTAAACATCTTCATTAGCAATCAGGATGATGGTATGGAATGTCTTGTCCGCAAATTTGCAGACAATTCCAAAATGGGGGAACATTCAATGAGCTGGAGTGCAGGGCTGATGTTCAAAGGGACCCAAAAAGGCTGAGAAATGGACTGATGGAAACAACACAAAATTCAAGAAAGGTATAAACAAAGCCCAGCCCCTGGGGTGGCATAACCCCATGAAACAGTATAGGTTGGGGGTGATAGGGTAGAAAGCTGTTTTGCAGGGAAGGATCTGGAAGTCCTGAGCATGTGTCAGCAATGTGTCCTTGCAGCAGTGAAGGCCGATGGTGTACAGGGCTGCAACATAAAGAATAGGTAGCACATCCAGCCTCCTTTCAGGAGTGCCCAGGAAGAGAGGCCACAGGCATAGGTTGCAATGAGGGAAATTCTGGCTAGATACAAGGAAAACATTCTTCACAGGGTGTTCACTGGAACACTTTGCACAGAGAAGTCTTGAATATCTGACACTGAGAAACCTGATCTAACTTCAAATTTCATCCTGGTAGTAGGAATAGAATCAGATGACCTCCAAACTTCTCTTCAATCAAAATTATTCTATGCTTCTGTGAGGAAGATTATTTTTATCATTATCTATTTATGATTACTGAGTGATGATTCCTAAAGGTACCTGGAACAGTTTGTTAGTAAAACATAAACTGCCTGTAGTACTTAAAAGGCCAAAGGCCTGTTTATAGGCTAGGGAAATAAGCTTGAAGAACTGGATGTGGGTCTTTCAGTGGATGTTTTTCAAGAACAAGGCAACTACATTTCAGGGACTTATAAAGAATTTAACTATCACCAAAATCCTTTCCCACTGGTCAGTCCTTTCTGCTTTCCAATACTGTATTTCCCATACAACTGAAAGTTAAATGATTACACTGAAGATATCTGCAAATTACAGAAACTCTGTGATACTACTCTAATCTAATTTATTTTTCTTTCCTATGTATAATTAGTGCTCTGACATTGCATTTACAAATTTTGCTTCAGTGTTAGGGAACTTGTCAAAAGGCAATATTTTCTTGGTAACATAGCCCTTTGGCTATGCTTTCAGTAAATGGGTAATCTAAAGAGAAATCTATTCCTTGTTTATTTCAAAGAAGATTGGTTATATTCTTTTTTTTTTTTTAAATAATCATGAGATCAGCATCAGCTATAGGTATACTCAGAATATAAAATTTGTTTTCATAGCACTTTGTGGTCTTTTTGTTCTTCATCTTTCCACAAACATGATAAAGAATAAGAACTTGTAAGAATGAGTTATATGAACTTGCAGGAAAAAAGGAACAGGAAATAATTATGTTCAGCATATCAAGAATATATTTAACATAGATATGAGATAGATGGATAGATAGGTAGAACTCCAAAATCATTATTTTAGATTAAATGAATGCCACATAAGAGTTAGAACCATGACTNAGCCAAAGTCAACCCACCACACTGTTTTAAAAAGTACATGATATTTACACACACACGTAAAGAAAGGATCTTTTCAATTAATTATATCTTTTTTCAATATTTAATTATCTCAGCAAAAATTTCCACACTGATCATAAAATATATTTCTCAGTGTTAAAAAGGATTTAATAGCATTTCATTTGATAAAAATCCTGAAGTCTGTCTGGCATATTATGAGGACCTTTCTATTTTCTTTCTCCATTAAGAACTGGGCACCACTGGCCACAGTGTGAACTGCTGTGAGACCACAGCTTTCATATGTTCTCTAGAGGGACTGAGCAGTGAAGTTCCTCACAACATCTTTTTTCTGAATTCTCCTCTGGGATATGACACACTGGGCTGGGCAGTGAATTGGAACTGATTGAAAAAACAGTCTAATCCCATTGCAGGACCTGACAAATAGAGAGGGTAGAACAAATATGGCAAAAGTATTCCATAGCCTGGAGAGGGAGATTCAACTGTGGTCAGAGGAGGGTGGGTGAGGAGAAACTTAGAACATATTTAAAACTATTAAAGGATTAAAAATATTTAGGACTTGGATCCAGGAGGAGATCACTGAAATCTGACTGGGAGACATCTGATGGATAGTCATTGCTCCTGAGGAGTTAGCCTAAAGATGGAAGATATCAGTAATATCAACATACTCTAAATGGCATAGGAAAAAAATCCCAATATATCAAAAACAGGCTGATGAGGTTAAGTCCTCTAAGCCATGTATCCTACCATAATCTTGAAATGATTCTGAGAGTTTTATCTAGCTACAGCTCTTGGTGTCTGGCTTTGAAAGCAAACTCTGATGTGTTTTAGCTCCCTTACATGCTAGTTTACACAGAGGGTAATATTGCAACTAAGGGTAGGTGTCATTATGACAGAACCCTGAATTTTCAATTTCCTTTTTAAAATAACAACAAAAAACTTTAAAATCATTATTTTACCAAGTCAGGCAACATTCCCACTAAAAACATGTGATGTGACAACTACAGGCTATATCATAATATGTAAATAATAAGATTGAATTAAGAGCAACCATACAAAATTAATTCCAGTATTTTCTATTTTTTCTAACTTTTAACTACTTATATTTTTATTGTGGTTTTCTAGTTGATAAATATGGTAGATAAATGTGGCTTATATAGATAAATGGAGAGTGGAAGAGAGCAAAAAAGAATGAGTGAGCAACAATGCTACTATTTTGGTTTGTCTGGAAAATGATTTTGTGAGCAGTACCACAATCTTATATAACCTTGTGCAGCAGCTTAAAAGAAACAAGGTGTTTTCTATTATCTGTATAATTCACACCTTTGAAAAAAATATATACTGCAGCCTAGGCAACTCAGACATGCTATAATCTAGGTTGCTGCTAGCAGCAGAATGAACCCTCAGAACTTATGGCTTTGCCACCTGATATGAAAATATCTAAATAAATAAAATCCATTCCCAATTGTACCCTCAGCTCACAAACGTATTTTCTTCCCTCATAAGCCTGTCAATATAAGTTTTTTGGTGGAACAATTTATCTGAACTGAAAAGAGACTTACCTGCCAGTTGAAAACAACATTTCTTTCACAATCTATTTATCCAAATTAAACTCTGAATCTGTGACTGTCATGGTAAGCTGATAACTGTTCACTGATGTATATTATGCAATTTTAAATAAATGTGTCTTTGTTCAGTATCTGTTTCTGGGAGTTGTAGCAGCACTTCTGTTTACTTTTCAGCTGATTAATTTCAGATTTTCCAGGATCTTTCCATTCTTAGTCTTAGTTACACTTTCTTAGCTAGACCTTTCAACAATATATTTTAATGTCTTAACTATAATTAGTGTCACCTGTTCTTTATACGGTTGTATCCAGATGTGTTTCTGCATCTTGCTTTGTAAGAATGAAAACTTGCAATCATGGACATTAGTAGGAGGCCAAAGATAGACAAGGGGCAGAAATTAATTTAATCTTCTTTTTTAATCTATGTGAATTTACTGAATGATGTGTTTATATATCAAAGAGTATAAAGATCATCTCCCCAACACATTTTTAGAGTTTATTTCCCCAAATGGACCCTTATCTACTTCACTAGTAAGTGATGTAGTTTGGTTGGAGGACTAAGAACCCACTTTAAATGTAACAAATATTAAAATAATAATGCATTTGCTTCTTTCTATTTTCTTTTGTGAGCATGAGTCTTTAGATATCATACTTTAACAATTCTAACAACAAGAAAGTTTCTTTAAAGAAGTGTGTGGAGGCTCTCATGTAATCACAACAAATATCGTTGGATAAGGGAAGAGGCATTTAAAGATGGTACAATCTAAATTTCAAGACTTTCAGGAAATATTATGTCCACTTAAAAGCTCAATCTTCTCATAGTTCTAAAAAAAGGTGGAGCTCTCATTTCCCTGGATTCAGGAAAAAGTGAAGAATGTCTTATATATTCAGACATACAGCAGACCAGGTCCTGAATTACTGTAAGACATTGACAAATTAAAAATATCTTTGAGACACAATGTTGAATATGTTGAATATTTACGTCAAATGCATTCTTTTTTGTATGCTAGGACTGAGAAAGAACTAAACCACCACAACCAGTTTCTTTATATCTTCCTTTTTTGTAAAGATTATGTTTTAAAATTTTTTTTTTAGGACTTCATATTGTCACTTGTAATAGAATAGCAAATAGTAATATACCCATTTTGCCTCTTTTCCATTTACTTTTAGGCTGAAAGTTTGAGAGGTACCTACTGAGGAGGAGAAATGGCAAAGATTATAGTCAGGAAGTGAATAATCTGAAGTGCTAAGAAAATACCGGATTATTACCCATTTCTCATTCAAAAGGCCACTAGTGGTGACTTCTTAAATATGCTAATGAGGCCCTACAGGATCATTTCAAGTCACGTTTCTTTACAAGGAATAGCATGAGAGAAGAAGCCAGCAAATACTGATTAGTATTTAGTTCCTATTTTTTCTTTTTTTTTTTTTTTTATGTACACAAGAGAGAACTGAAAATAATGACTGCATTGATTTTTTTCATAGTAAAGAAGAATGAAGCCCAAAGTACCTATATTAGTAAATGGGTTATATGGTTATAGCTGATATCAGTGAAAGCACAGCTATAGTATATCAAGTATATCAAGTACTTGATAACACTCGACAGGTGTACACTGCTAATATATATTGCCTAAATTCAAATGTTTGAAAAAAAGTCTCTAGCTTTGTACAACTCTTTGTGAATAAGCCATTAGCACCCTTGCAGTGTATCCTTCTTCCCAGCAGTCATCTGTCAAACAAGTAGCTAGCTGTATGTGAAGAAAAAAAAACCAAACAAACAACATAGAGCAGCAACCATGGCAGCAACAAGTTCTAGTTAGCCTACAAAGAGAAATAATACATTTTAACACTTTCTGAAGCAACTGTTACTTTTAAATACTAAAGACAATTTTTTCATAGAGAAAACTATTAATAACTGTTCTGACAAAATACACTGACCTCATTACACTTATGCTTTCAATTCTAAGGTATCATTTGCCCCTTGCCTCTTTAGGATTAGCCTTTGATTCTGGAAAAGCAACTTAGAGGACTGAACTCATGCAGATCTCTATAGAAACGTTTCTGTACATGTTATGAAAGTATCTTGGATAATTTCAGAAACCAGCAAATAAATACTATGGATAAAATTAACTTATTAATTTATTGATAGATTTAACATTTTAAAACTGTCATCACTTAATTAAGTAAAACCTTGGTATAAATTGCCGTGATTTAGGTTTGAATCTGCACTATGAGTCTCAGAATTCAGAAAAGGAGATTGTTTAAAATGCAATTTGTTAAAAAGAACATATATACATATATCTATATGCAAAATCATATTTTAATACATGGGTTTCCATCTTTCCTCTGAAACCTTGAGATACAGTAATTTGTTTTAATTCTGAGTATTAAGTATTATTTACGAATGTTCTTAAACTCAAAAAAAAGTCATAAAAGATCACTGCAAGAAGTACAAGCAAAATCTTATTATCAGTAAAGGTTCCTACTGGCTTCCCTGAAGCTATTTTTTTATCCTATGACTCCATTTCTTGTAAGCCATACCTGGGGAAAAAGAAAAAAAAAAACAAACCAACAAACAAACAAACAAAAAACTCAACTGATAATTGCATTTGGTTGGATAGAACGAAGTGGATTTCTATGCTGCCCAGCATGAGCACACCCACTGAGCCACCATCTACACACAGTGTCTTTTGCTAACTAGATCTAAACTAGTTTTGCAGCAAAGAGTTCTCTGCAGCCACAGTGCAGCTGAAGGATTTGCTTATTCTTACAGAACTGTGGACAAGCTAGCAATGCCATAACACTGTACAATGAAAAATTTAATCTGCCAAGAAAATGAGTTAATTTCAGTAGCTGAGAGAGTTTAAAAGATGCAGTGAAATTTCTTGTATGTAATGTTCTTGTTAGGCACTCTCTACTTTGAATTACTTTGCCAAACATGTATGGAATGACCTTCCTGTCTGTTAGAAGGACATTTTGTCAGGCAGCCATTCCTTGCCTGTCTTTTGATCATTTTGGGAAAATGATTTCGTCATGTGATATCAGCATGGGGAATCGACTCCAGACGAAGGAGAATGTATTTAGCATTCTGGACTTGAATCCTACCTATATTCCCTGAATTTGGAAGTAATAACATTTGCAATGCTTTATTGTAGAGACCTTCACTTTACCCAAAGGCTGCCAAAGTCATTGAGAATCTTTTCATGTGTTTCATTGGAATTGTGCTGGTCCCTGGGAGAAGCAGTTGCCAGTATGTGTAAAACTGGGGTCTCACTGCCATTGACTTTCTCTTTCCTGATATCCCTTCCAGCTTGGATGCCTCACTCCTCACATCTCTTTCTATTGATCCTCCATGCTTGGCTACTGCTTTCTTATTTCATTCCCACTTCTCTCTAGCTGTCCCACAGCCCGTAAAGATTTGTCCCTAGGTTCCAGTCAGGCCCATGTCCTTTCTCTTCTAGTCCTTGCCACTAGCTTCTCAAACCTCCAGGCTGCTCCAGATTTTTACCTACTGCTCACAGGCTTCCTGCAATGCATTCCTCCTCCTTGGACCTCTCCTGCTCTTCATTACATCAGACTGTATTGTCTCTGTCCCATTATTTTTTTTTTTACTCCAGCTTTGCAAAATAAACTAAGTTACTACACAATTATCTTGGTTCACAGCTGATACATACACACATGGAAGTGCAACTGTGTTACTCAGTATTTTAGCTGGTGGCAAAGGAATATCAGCTGCTTGTCTCGTAGCCCTAGAGCAAAAGGAGTTTTTTCCAGATATGTCACTTTTTTCTGTGGGCTTATTTTATTCATTTGTATAATTATGGCAATAACTTTCTTCAAAATATTGGCAAAATCCTCCAAAATGTTCAATATATTCTGGATTAAAAAAAAAAAAAAAAAAGAAGAGACAGATAAAAGCAGTATCTTGGGACTAAATTCTTGATTCCCAGAACAACCTAGCTGTTATGCAAGCATAAAAGGAGCAGAAACATGCCGGAGGCTAGCAGACAATGTAGCAATATGATGTTTCTTTGAACCATAATATTTTGTTCCCATGGGTCACTCAAGGAGATTCAAGAGACTGGTTCAAGAGAACAGACATGGTCAGTCAGCTGAAAGAATATGGAAACAGTTTTTTTCTGAAATGCAAAAAGACTTATTTTTTCTAACTATGAGCTGAAATTTTCCCTTATGTTGCTTTTGAAATGGATTTTCCTGTGGAATTCATTCACAAAAATACTGCAATAATAACAGCAAAATAAATCCTACTGTATCCCACTATCTTCTTGTGTTAGTAGATGACTTGCTTCTTGAAAGAGCGTCCTTTAATTTTGGAAAAGCATAGTTTAGACTCTGCAGCTGTATCGTGCTCCGAGCAATGCATCTAAATGTTGTTATATCTGAATTTTAATGCTGAACTATGTCTCTAAATTTTCCTGGTGTATTGTGAAAGAGCTGAATATAGACTACTGCAGAACACACTAACTTTCAGCTACACAATAAACACAAAGATATGTTATTTCTAAATTTTATTTTAATGTAGTTTTGAGGTGTAACATGGGAAACCTTGTAAAAGCCTACTGTCATTGTCTTACTATGCTTGAACTTAATTATAAGCCCTCTGTTTTCATAATTAGAAGATAATGAAAAGTCATCTTGTTGTTAGCAATTCAGCTTCTTCAAGGTGTGGCAATGAATCAACCTGCAAGGAAAGTTTCTGAGGTCACATAATTTGTTATCCAGAAGGTGAGCACAAACTGCGTGACCATAAGGGAAAGGAAGCAGACCTATGCTTGAACCCCAGCAGAAAACATTTAAGTAGCTTTTATTTCCGTAATAAGCTGAACTGGAAGACAAAACACGGAAAAACTCCAGTTGAGAACCTGTGCACACTGACTGCTGTGAACTGCAGATTTCATGTGTGTCACTGTATTTCTTGTACAGCAAACTACCTTTGAAATCAGGACAGAGGCAAAGTAGGACTGTAACGTTCTTTGGCTTTCTGAGACTACTACCCCTACCTTTTCTGTTTAGTCTTTCCTTGGAGTAAATCAAAAGCACTTGAACATACTCCCTAGAAGTTTAAACTGCATTTCTTCCCAAACATTTCTTCATCCATTCTTTGTTCTTAGGAATAGGCTAATAAACAGATAGAAAAATATAGGTTATTAACCCGCTGTCAATTTGCAGTAAGACCTTTGCTGTACACGATGATATGTCTATTATTCTTCTTTACTTGCTTATTAGCAAAATAACTGGCTGCTTGTAAAATTCAGCAAATTTTGGCCAGGATTTCTTGGTCCATTTAAGGCCATTTTGTTCTTGGCACAGATTTGGAAGCAGCATGAAAGTGATATAAGTGATTTTTCCTAGGCAGGACAACTCGGTAGAAACCTGGCAGCAGAGCTCTTCTCTGCCTAGACCAGCTGTACTTTACAGACCCCAGAACAATACAGATGTTCCCATATTCCTTAAAATTAAATCTTCTTCTATAAGGCAGTGAAGCTAATGTACACAGTCACAAATACACTTTGTCTTTCTCCCATGATCCCTTATGGAATTTCTTGTTCTTATGTCTTGTTCTGTATTAAAATTAATTTTATTCTGAATAAGATTATTTTCCCTCCTTTATAAATAGACATGCAAATAAATTAGATATGGAAATTTGCAATACATAATATAGGTTTACACACAGCATAACATTCATATGTAATATAATATATATAATT